>OMNV01023500.1:142608-154058 GCA_900303265.1 Brotula barbata
GACTTTTTTTTTTTTTATGTGGAAAGTTTCTCATTTACAAAACAACAACACTTGAAATAAAGTTTTGAAAAATGACAATTTAAACATTAAAATGTGAAATAATTAAGAATTAAGTTCAGGTGTTTTTTTTCTTTGTTTTTTCTTTTGTAATGCTCATATTCTGGGTCATGTGGATTCTATATTATTGTGTGAAATGGATGGGGGTCAACACGTGTGATGATGATTTTTGTTAGTTGCGCATTCACACAAATTGTTATGTTGGTCCTTATAATGACCAAAATCTACCATCCATTCATTGAGATCATAGTTTATGACTTTTCAAAGAGTTTAGGTTTTATTTAGCGCCAGATCCCCGATCAAGTTTATCAGTAGTTGTTGTAGTATTACCACTGGGTTTACTTCACCCCACAAAGGGATAGAAGTATTAATATGAGCTGACTGGACTACTTCCTCTCGTGCATGTTAGACACAGCCTAACCACAGTGCTCAGCATGCGTTCGCTACATTGTTTTTGTTGTTTTAATGAATGAAGTGGTGAGGACAGAGGATTGTAGAGGCAAACACAGTTATCCTTTTTGATCCTTTTCTCTGAGTCCTGTCCCTGGCTGTGATCGTGATTAGTTCACACTATGCACATCATGAAATGAAAACGATGCCAGTGGGGATTAATATTAAGTAGAGATGAGATTTCACTCACTTGCATCGTGTGTGGAACCCATGCTATGTAATCGTTTGATGGTAATTACAAAATTTGTACCCTAAGTAGACTTTCAGCCAGAGACTGGATAAATCAGTGCATCAGCCCAGCTCTGGCTTTACCTTCATCACAGTTTCCTGAGTAACCTTCCGTGTGGTAGATAAAACATCATAGTAACCAATGTTCATCCATATGAGCCCATGCACATTAAGTCTGCCAGTATTTTCGAAAAAATTATGAGGCTACATTCAGAGGATGTATAATAAGATGATAAAAACACATTTAGAATAAAGGCAATATTGAGGGAAATTAAAAATGCTATACCTTGAGAAAGTCAGGGTTATAATGGATTTCTATTGTTTTTATCACTATTTCTGTAGAAAATCTGAGAATTTGAAATACATATATATATAGTTCAGTGCTTTAAATAAGTACAAACTTGAAGTCTACTCAAGAACCAATTAATTTACCAGTGTTAAAGGTATGAATACACTTACAAATTGATAAATGATTACAGTCATTGTCTTACCTTAAACCACTTCATTACACTGATATCTTGACAGTATTGGAGATGTACACCTTACCTTACCCATGGCCCTGTCTATTTCACTTATTATTAGAGTTCCCTGGAGGTTTACATGTGTGGGTGTATTCTGCATGTGCCCTATGCAAAAAGGTATATACTATTTAAGATAGTGGAAATGAGTATTAGCTGCTGAAAATCATCATATTTAAGTTTAATTCTTTTGTGAGAGATCTAATTTGTTAACTGTATTGTAATAATAAGCCCTATAACCTGGACACTAATCAGTGGTTATATGCTTTAAAATGAGGTGTCAACATATCAGACATGGACTGCAAGCTTGATTAAAGTTGAGTAATTATGGTAAGATTCTTTTTGTTCAGTGCATGTCTGGCAGTGAGGCCCAGCAGAGACAGTCTTGCTAATTAACAATTTTCCCTATGAAGTTAACAAGGCTTAACCATCTGGATTTTGTCATCTCATCTTGTTTTCCCAGGATGAAACGAGGTCTCCAAGGGAACGAGGAGGAAGATGGAGGTGGTACCAGTGTTGGGCCTCAAGTGGCTCGTAAACAGTCCCGCAAGCAGAGAAAGGAGAAGGAGTGGGAGGAGGAGGGAGTCCGCTGGGAGTGTCTGCCACAGGAGATCTTACTTCACATCTTCCAGTACCTACCCCTACTGGATCGAGCTTATGCGTCTCAGGTATCCATGTAATAATCTGCCATCAATCACTGCACTGTATGCCTTCGTGGAAAAACAACACTCAGCAGGAATCAACAACTTGTAGTTCATTATGTGCAGACAGATGGTCATTACTTGTGGTGTGTTGGACGCAGTTGGCTCTGATGCAGGACTGACTATCATACTCCATTACCGGTGACCAGAAGTATGATCAGTATGTCCACACCTTTCCTTTAAAGCCACATTACAAAGGTCTGTCATAATCCGAGCCTAATTCTGCTGCTGGGTTCTTGTGTGGACGCTTTCACACCTATTTGTTAATTAAAACAAGCAGTGGATAATTGGAACTGGAAAACAACACATTAGCATCGATACATTGAAGCTATGTTAGCTTAGCTTTCTCTGACCAGAGCTTCATCTGTGTAGCATGAACATAGAACACTCACACTCACACTCACCTTCTAGACACTGACATGCCTAGACGAGCGTGGACATTTTTTTTCTAACAGTCACACAACAGTGGATTTTGCAAAATATTCTATGCACGTTATTGTGATACTATTGCAGTTTTTTTTTTTGTTGATGTTGGCTTAATTAATCCACCTTAGTGATGTGTCATCGCTACACGATACCACAAATCCAGGAATTGCAATTCCATGAAATTGGCACAATAGATAAAACAGGCATGAAAGAAAATGTATTTAACATGTCCATGCCAAAATGTTTTGCTCTTTACTTGTTGACTGTTGACTAAACCCTCCGGCCTTGGCTCAATGCCACCTGCCTGTGGATTTCCTAAAGGTTCCTGTCCTCTCTCCCTGCTGTCATTTTGTCAGCTGGTGCAGGGATTCAAAACAAATTTTTTGGCCACACTAACTCAATAATATTGACCCTCACGGTGGAAAAAGAGTGCAATGAAAATTAAGATTCAGTTTAAAACTTCACAGGATATTTGAGGTTTAGGGTTTTTTGTTTTTTTTTCAAACCCATTGGTCTTATTTTGTTGCACCGTCCTTTATATTGCTTGCTTTCTCCAAGGTAAAAATGTCACTTTCATAGGAAATTGAAATGACATTGTGTTCTTCATTCTTTCCCTCATAACAGAATATGAACACTGCCAAAGAAAGATAAATGACTTTGATCATATGGTTTCTCTGCAGGTGTGCCGTGGCTGGAACCAAGCATTTCACATGCCGGAGCTTTGGCGGTGCTTTGAGTTCGAGTTGAACCAGCCGGCCAGCTCTTACCTGAAGGCCACACACCCAGACCTCATCAAGCAGATCATCAAAAGACACTCCAACCACCTGCAGTACGTCAGCTTCAAGGTACGAGGTGCTGATGAGGACAAGATCTTAGGAACAGGATACAAGAAGTGTCTATTCAGTTATTTTTGAGTGAAACTGCTGCTGCAGCTTTGGTTTGTGTGTTTGCTGTGTAGGTCGACAGCAGCAGAGAGTCAGCAGAGGCAGCATGTGACATCCTCTCTCAGCTGGTCAATTGTTCTTTGAAGACTCTGGGGCTCATCTCCACCGCCCGTCCCAGCTTCATGGAGCTGCCTAAAGTAAACAAATGCCAGGAAATTCATGTCTGTAAATGAATACCATCCAGTGTTGTGTCTTTATCGACAGACTGTAGATACAATCGTCAAAGGAGGCTACCACGTGGTCTGTCTTGCTTTTCTAATTGGAAAGAACTGTTTCCGTCTGATGCTTTCTGTCTTTTGTTCTCTTCTACAGTCTCACTTCATCTCAGCACTGACAGTGGTTTTTGTGAACTCCAAATCCCTCTCCTCCCTGAAGATCGACGACACGCCCGTCGATGACCCCTCCCTCAAAGTGCTGGTGGCCAATAACAGCGACACACTCAAACTGCTGAAAATGAGCAGCTGCCCTCACGTATCACCTGCAGGTACCGATGATTATGAGGTTGGCAAAAGAGCAGAGAACGTAGCGTTAGGGAATCATTGAAGGCTCTTGGATTTTTTTATTTTTTATTCTACACACAGCGTCTGACCTAACTCTGCTTTTACTGGAGTTTTCCCAGAAGAGACACAAATCTTGCCGGTACAAATGTACTGCTGAATCAAAGTGCTGATGAAAGTGTGTTTTTGAGAGCATTGTGATTGTACAGCTTTTATTTAATGTAGTCGAAACAGGACACTGGGTTCAGGAATAATGCATAAAAATAAAGACTTTCATTTGATTTGATTATGTGCTGCTTTCCATGGGCCCTAAAGGAATACTTCAACACAGATGGAGTTAATACAACTTCATCAACAGTGTAAATGGAATTGGCCTATCCCTGTTAAATCTCTTGAAAGTACTTTCATATGAATATATACAGTCACTGGCTTTCCATTTCCTCCCTGTACGCCCTCGTTCTGAGTACTGCAGGCTTATTAAGCTGGAGAGAAGATTTAAACATTTTTCTTGGTTTTAAGCGGGGCTAGATATCTTGTGTTATTAAAGGTTATTAAAAGTTATTAAAACTAGTCAGCAAATTGCCCCCTCTGGTGGGATGGGATGTGGGAAGTAACAGATAAAAATGAATATTTTAAGCACATTTGTAAAATTTAAATGGGCAAAAGTGACTTGGGGCAGACATAATCATAGCTGGGAGAGGTTAAAATGTTTCAAGGGGAACCGTAGTTCCCCTTGATCAGTGGTTCCCCTCCTCGTTTAAAATTCAAATGTTTTCTGCTCTCTCATCATGAGACGCTATAAGGATTAAAAGTTGAAACATGCGTGCAAGCGGAAGATATCGAAAGTTGATATTGAAATGAAGGAGTTAAGTTCTAAGTATTCACTAATGTTAGCCTGTTGTGCTTGTGAAAACCAAACACCTGGCATGTATGTGGGTCAGCACTTTTAGATTTTTTTCATCTTCATCTCATGCACATATATACAACTTCTGTATAATATATATTTTCTTTCCATCCCAGGTATTCTTTGTGTGGCTGATCAGTGCCACGGTCTGAGAGAACTCGCTCTCAACTACCACTTGCTGAGTGACGAACTCCTCATCGCTCTCTCCTCGGAGAAGCACGTTCACCTCGAGCACCTTCGCATCGATGTGGTAAGTGAGAATCCCGGCCAGCAGTTCCACACCATCAAGAAGAGCAGCTGGGACGCCATGGTGCGCCACTCTCCAAAGTTTAATTTAGTGATGTACTTCTTCCTGTATGAGGATGAGTTCAGCCCTTTTTTCCGCGACGAGATCCCCGTCACACACCTTTATTTTGGCCGCTCCGTCAGCAAAGATGTGCTGGGCCGCGTGGGGCTCACCTGCCCGCGTCTGGTGGAGTTGGTGGTGTGTGCCAACGGCCTGCGACCGCTGGATGAAGAGCTGATCCGCATCGCTCAACGCTGCACCCAGCTGTCGGCAATTGGCTTAGGGGAGTGTGAAGTTTCCTGCAGTGCCTTTGTGGAGTTTGTCAAGATGTGTGGTGACAGGCTGACACAGCTATCCATCATGGAGGAGGTGCTGGTTCCAGATCACCGCTACGGGCTGGATGACATCCACTGGGAAGTGTCAAAGCATTTGGGTCGTGTGTGGTTCCCAGATATGATGCCCACCTGGTAGAGCTCTGGGATGAGGTGTAGATCTGTGTAGCGTAAAGATTTTGCTAGTTTATGTGTGTGGTTCCGAGACCTGCTTTAATGAAGACAACCCTATTCTCCATCTTGTTTTTAAGACTTTAACGCTTAAATCTGTGTATATACCGCACGTGTAAATAAATTCAACCTGTTATCCCTCGAAATATTAAGCACTTTGTTTTCCAAGCCCTTTCGTTCATCGCAAAGAAGAGTGTCTTGCGATGGGATGAGAGAAAAAGAATGAATTAATGAATAGGTGTAACAGCGGGTCTCGAGTTATGTGAACAGGCTGTATTTATGTCAATGTCACATGCAAACCGGTTTGCCTTATACGCACACGTGGATTCAAGGAGTTACTGCAAAAGTCAAACGTTGACTGCAGAGTTTAAGTCATTATTTTCACAGGCAATGGAAAAACACACAACAGATGTTTATACTTGTGATCATTTTGTGGGGGATGCTCTTGGATGAGATGGATCATTTATGAGATAACCTGGCAAATACAAAGAGGCCCACAGAGACACAAATACAACTGTACGGACATTGTTAAAGCATAAGCTCAAACAATGTCTCAAAAAACATAAGCTAACACGTTGCGTTTTAATTAAATAAAATGACCCAATGTGTCCCCTTCTTTCCCTTTGGAAATTGACAGGAAATTCAACAGGGATTGACCTGTTTTTGAGCCTTTGCAACACGAGTTAGGACACAACCTTACTGAGTAGGACACATGTCATAATAAAGTGGCAATTGTCCCAAGTGATGTTTGTGGCAGACTGGGGAGGTTGATGAGGTTATAATGAACACTAGATGTTTTTGGTTAAGGTTTCCATGTGTCATTGCTCATTCCTATGGCTTGGTGTAACCATTTGATTTATTGGAATAGTTCAGCGGAGTGATTTTTCCGAGGAGACCGACTGTGTGAGTCAAGGTGCTGCTCTTAATTATTTACTCAACATAAAATCATCTTAATACATATATATTGTACTGCATTGTGCATATATATATATATATATTTATATACAATATCGCACAAAGTTAAATAGGCAGGTGGAATTGATTAACTATTGACAGATTGGGGGCCAAACTAAAAGTTAGATCATCTAGTCAAAAGAATTAAAGGAACAAAGAGTGTCTAGATACAAATATACCAATAGTCATGGATGAGTAATTGTTGATCACATGGTGACAGTGGTGGATTACAGGCAGAAGGACTTGACTTGTCATAATAAAAAAAGACTTGCACTCTGATATTAATGACTTGGAGGACTTAAGTTGGAGCCATTTAATACAAAGAGACTTGATAGTGAAGCATTGGCAAAGAATCACTGACTTTACTGATGAATTAGCAGCAAAGAGTAGAGAGAAAGAGAAAGTATTTAGCATCCTCTCTGGTCAATTTACACCATGGAAAATGGCTGAATTAAGGTCCTTATTTCGCATCATAGCATCATAGTTTGGATTTCAAAATTGTTCTTGCAGTTCCCCAATTTACAAACAGTTGCAGCACAGGTGTGTTATATCACCTATAGTAAAGCATCATCTCCATAAGTATACTATTGCCCCCTGCTGGCTTGAAGCGCAGATGAATTCTAGATCAAAACATGTTTCCTGGATCTACTAATCAGGTTAGCTCCTAGTTTGTTACTTTGATTCTGTGCTGCATCGATGTTATCCGGTTCTTATTCATATTCTTTGAAATTTCATATCAAACTGTAGCATGCACAGACAAATCTTTTTAGGGCCAAGTCCACTTTTGTGGTTTCTGGAGAAACAGTGGTCTTAACCAAAACTGACAGATCCAGGATCACGTAAAAACAATGACCTGCATCCCACACAATAGGCACCACAGAGTACATGTTCCTTTAATTTTTATGACATAGTTTACATGACAATTATATATTCAGGTGTGGTATTATTTGAAATATCTAGTGAACTAGTGCAGGGTTGCACAATTATAACAAATGCTTTAGTTATCGCAGCCATTTTCTCAATGACCTTGAGGCCATCGTATGGAAACTATTGGTTTACCAGCAGTGATGACATGTTGTACATCCTTTATTGATGTTGATCGTTTTGACATTGTATCTCTGTACAGTGAAAAGGAAGAGGGTAATTGGATGTGATGACCATAGCATATATAAGGAGAAAATCACCATTATGTGAAAAAGGTAGCCTGAATGACCTGTGTGGGGCCTTTGTAGAATAACTGTGCAGCCCTGAACATGAGAGGTTTGGCAGCTGTATGTTGAATCTGAATGTATAAGCATTAAAATATAAAATCTCCATTATGTTCCATTACAAGAGAAAGGAGTAAACGTTGTCTTAATGTGGACCTTTCGACCGTGCAATGAAAGATGCCTTCAAATCAGTATATTTTGTTTGAAAATCCTCTCACAGGCTTGGGCTTTGAAATTTTTATTCACTGAAAAAGCATTTTACCTTTCAGTAATATTTCTGGAGTTGTTGCCCTTCATGTCTTAATTATATTTTTTCTGTTTTCCAAGGTGAGCAAGGCCTCATCATGGACGTTATCCTTTAATGACTTATGTTTTTATCGTGTATTTATGAACCCATGCCAGCTGCTGTGTAATATTAACTGTATTTGTATTCTGCATTTAGTTCAGAGCGTACAGTCTTGTGTATATATTTTTTAGCTAAAAGAGGCTGCCTCGATGTGAAAAAAAACGCAACAAAAGGATTTACTGGTAGTTATCTTGTTTTATTTTCCTCAAAGATGCCTGCCCTTTGAGTGAATAAAGCACTTGTTTGAATACTGGTTCTGCATCTTATCTTGTCTTAGATAAAACCTACACACTTGTTGTGTTTAATTGGTGTTGAATTTCCTGCCAGCTTGTTGTGGGGTACCACTGGCCCATGGAGAGCAGGGCTGAGTTTGACTCGTCTGTCTCAAGATGATCTACAAAGTTTAGTAATGCAAATAGTCAATGAGACAAACTGTTCCGGGGAGCAGAAATTCCCTAATTAGTCATCAGAAATGAGGCATTCTTTAAATATTTAATTACGGCGAGACACCCTCAGTGTTTTGGCTAATGGTGTCAATGTTAATTAGATCAGCATCTCTGTAGTTGGAGGGAAATGCTCCAAGCAAAAAATAGGAAATGTAATTTACGCTGCACTGTGCAACAGAATTAAATTTCTTTCCATGTGAGCAGGGTAACCCACAGATGAGTTGTCTTGTTTTCTGTTGAAAAGCAGTGAAATGGGAATAGCCCTGTCACAATATTCTGAAATTACCCCAACTGCAAATCATGTTTTTACACTTCTGCGTAGGACGAAGACGGCATCGCTGATTTGTGAAGTATAACAATTTAGCATTTAATCAGGTTTTTCCATATGCCTAGTTTTATTTTTTTCTATTTACATCATTTGCTTTTCCCCACCAGTTCTTTATTCCCCATTTCCTGTCTGTTGTCGTAAAAATAGTGAAGATAGAAAAAGTGGTCTTGAAAGGCAGGTGCAGTCCTTTCTGTTTTTAGTAGATTCATAAATCACGCTCCTCTGGCACAACTTTGCCAGTAGGTGTGGTAAGGGGCACGGAGGACTGATGCAATCCTTACAACAAAGACTTCCACAACACTTTCAGTATTAAGAACAACTTTCTGCTCGGGGCCTTGAATAACCCTGATCCTGAAACCCTGAGCTGAAATGCGATGGTTAATTAAATAACGTCTTGCTGGAGTCTTCTGCCTTGAGGTAGAATCTTCACATTAGAGTCATATTCAAAAAGCTGCAAGATTTCTCTTAGAAACGAGCGGGCGACACAGAGCGCTGTGTTTTTTCATTACTGAAAAGCGTATCATTACTGAAAAACGACACAAACCTGAAGCGAAATGGCTTCAGGTTTGTGTCCCTCAATGAGAACTCTCTGCAGAGCTCTTATCATCCTCTGTCCTCTGGGCTCCATTAAATCTTAATGCTTCAGTATTGTAGCAGTATCTAGTGTCTCATGAACAAAAACATACATACAGACAACCTTATTAGCCGCTATATGGAAAATGTGGGTTTTCTTTACATAAGGCAAACCGTCGCTGAATCCATTTTAATTATACTACGAGAGTAAGCCGAAGGAGTAAACTGCATCAGAAAACATCCCTTGTAGCAAATTGGGTCATTACAGCGAAAAAGAATTGAGCATAATAACAATAAAAGTAATTGTTATTTATACAACACATAAGGCAGATTGCTTTTCAAGAAAGTATATAAAGCAACAGTAAAATACACAAGGACATAAAAACAAGGCCGAGTAAAAGAAAACACTTTACAAGAACAAATCCATTAAGTGAAATCAGATAAAAGACGCAACGCGACTTTCGTCTCCCTCCTCACCCAAAGCTAAACAGCCTCATTTTAAGGTTCTTGATGGCACGTAATTCTTCTTACAAATCCCCAAGATTTAAAGCGACTATAAGCAGTATTTGTAAATCACAAACGGCAGGCGGTCTAGCTGAGGATTGAACATGGATGCAGGCGGATTCACATCCAAACTGATGCCTTTATTATTCCACACACTCCATTGTCAGTTATAGGACATACAATCGTAAGTCAAGGACAACTTGACTGAGGCGTCATCAAATCCACTAAAACATTGATGGGTCAATCACACTTTGATCTTAGATGCGAGTCACGGAGAGTAAATGACAACTGAAGAGTACCATGAATGGAAGTGCGAATCATATAATCAGAAATGGCTCTTGTGACAGCTCTTGTAGGTATCCTTTACTTCACAGATTTATGCCTTTAATGTATTTTCGCTCACTTCAGCTTGTTCAGGCATCTCTGATGACACGTAAAGAAGTTGCTTTTGTGCATATTTCAGCTCATTTACTGTAAGTTGAGAATATTTTTCACCACAGCTGAACATTTTCCTAATTACCTGATCGATGCTTACACTGCTCCATCCAGCGATGCATTTGTATTCATTCATTTCAACATTAAATGCACCTTCAGAAACCTAAAGCACATAATCCATCACGCAACAGTTAAAGGTAAGGATTGCTTTCAGACCTCTTGCACATTTGTCTGTTCACTTGTTTGTGAGGGATTCTAATATCTAAGATAAAACAGACAAAAAGTCTTTGTTGTTATTTTGAGGAATATGTCTTGTTTTAAGTCGAGGCTACATAACTCTAACCATAAAAAAAAAAAAAAAGTAAAACATGACAGTATTTACATGTTTTCATCACGCCTGGGATGAATCTTCTATCTTCTTCCTTAAAATTACATCATGAGCTCAGCCCTTGCCATAGTGTCAAAAAATATCGAGGTAAGAGGCACTTCATACTTTGCTAAAAGCTACCTCCATCAGGGGGCGCTGCTTTTCATACTTGTGTGGAGACACCTCTGGCTCAGGACAGTAACTACCCTCCCTCCTGTGCCTTTATCTTTCCTCGCACTACAGTGCCATCTACTGGACAATCTAGGTTATGGCGTTTATTTCAGGGAAACTGGAAGTCCATCAGTAATCCAAATTTTTTTTAAACAGCTGTCATTCATATTTTTGAGACATAAAAAAACTTAAATGGTTAAATTTAAGTATGATTTTTCTTCACACCAAACAGAAATATTGTAACTTTTTACCCCAAATATTGCAACTTTTTTCCTAGCATTGCATCAACTTTTTTCTCCAAATATTCCAACTTTAAATTGGGGTATAAAAATAACAACGTGTTTTCTTGTATCATGTCGTTTGTTACACGTCAGGTTTTTTTTCTCCAAATATTTTGCTCTCTCCGAATCTCTATCGCTATCTGTCTCTTTTTTATTTCAATATCTTTTCCAACACTGGCCCCTCAAAAATGTGTCATCACAGGCAAATTATGATTATTATTATTGCAGTGCAGCTTCATAGGTGACAAATTAAAAAATTACAAAATTAATTGATATAGTCAAAATAATAATGCATTACAGTCGGATGAAATTCTAAATCAAAA
>OMNV01023500.1:154078-168494 GCA_900303265.1 Brotula barbata
TCCCCCCACACCCACTCCGGGTGGGCGGACTGTAGACCCACAGCAGCTCCCTGGCACGGCTCCGTTGGGAGTGGAAAGCACGGCGCAAGGCCAATGCAGTTCTTCTTTTTAAAAGTTTAGTACCCAGCAAGGAAACAAAAGTGTACGAAATTTATTGCGTTTTTTCACCGACCGTGCTGAGAGGTGATGCTGGCGGTGGCTGGAATGACGGGCAGGTGAGATTTGTGGTTAGTTTGGCAAACAGTTAGCATTAGCATCGACTTTAAAGCTAACGAGCCATCTTTGCCAACGTAATCAAAGCTAAACGAGCATCTTTGCCTTTTAAAACACCTGTAAACATTTTATTCTCGATACACTTGTGTCTGCTTGGCCTTGTTCTATTATTACTTTCGTTTTAATCAATGTTACCCGAACATTAAGACGTGACTGTACGATTTAAGTAATGTTTGGGTTAGCATGCTAGTTAGCTGTTCTGCGATTCAGTAGACAGATGACATCCGCTTTTCATACTTTTAGGCTTGTTTTATTTTAGGTTTTCCCTTGAATTCACTAATTTATGCCGTTCCAGTTTGAGCGTTCAGATTTGTATGGTCTGAGTAACTTTGAATCAGGAACTAGATTTACAAAGCGGTACATGGGGTGATGGTGAAATGAATGGGAAATCAAATAAAATATCAGTAGATTTGTCACAATTTGGACATGACTGGCCGGACTGAGACAATGAAAAACAATGTCATTGGTTTGTGTATTGATAACGAGTCCGATTTTAACGTGTTTATCCCAGGATTATTCTGTAAGTGTGTGATTGTTTAGAGGGGGTCGGATTTAGTGTCTATAGATGCCTTGACCAAATTAGGTGACTGCTGTGCGACGAGGAAGAGGCAGTGAGTGCATCTCAGATCCAGATTATTTCTATTCAGCAAGCCGACAGCTGGTGTAACAAACTCGGCAGTCAACCCTCAGAAGACGCCGATGATGATAACATGGCTTTGATTTACACACTTAAACACTGAGGTAACCACCAGTGGGTCAAGATTTATTTTAAACTCAAGTGAAATGCCCAAACTTTTCAAAGATGTATATGAAGTTATGCATAAAATCTAGAACAAAGAGCAATGTAAGGGACATGAAAACACGAAAAGGTTACTGTAGTGGATCTCTTATTCTCTAGAAGATTTTTTAAATACTTTTTATATGTAGTTTACTTGCATATTAAGGGGTTTCTAATGCGAAAAAGTCCATTGAATGTGTTTGTGTGATTGTGTGAATGTGTGATTTTTTTTAAATTTATTTTTACGATAGTTACACTCGAGCGACAGACAGGAAGGACAGAGCGGAGAGAGAGGGGATGACATGCCACAAAAGTGTTGAAAATGTCACAATTATAAGCTGGAAAGTGTTACGTCAACTGTGAAATGGAAATTATTATGAAAACTTTCGCAATGACCGAGTGATAGAAGCATATTGCAAAAACACTATTTTATCAAGTCATTTGATCTAATCTAACACTAAGGGAGGGATAATTTCAACCTTCTGGTTGAAATAAGGACAGAATAAAGCAGACTGCTGTGCTAGAATCAAGACAACTATTACTGGTCTTCCAACATTTATTGTCTTAATGATGAAATATTTAAGACTTCTGCTCTCTAAACAACAAAAAAGCATCAATACTGGCAGCTTTTACCACGTTTGATGCCTTGTTTGTTGTTTACAATCTTGACAAGCATTATCGTATTTTTAGCACAGCTTTTTAGTTCACGGAGCCAAATTTGACAGGAGGCAAAATAAAATTTACTTCAGTCCCAAGAGGATATGGAGGAACACTGCTCCAGGCTTGAATCCCAGTTATTGTTTGGCCATACATATGGCCAGAACTCTGTTGTATCTCTGTAATGTGCTGAATGTATTTTGTTGTTCTCATTCAAAAGCATTGCTAACGCCCTGGCCAATGCAGCCTGCGAGCGTTGTAAGAGCGGCTTTGCTCCAACTGAGAAGATTGTCAATAGTAACGGGGAGCTGTACCATGAGCACTGCTTTGTATGTGCCCAATGTTTCCAGCAGTTTCCTGAGGGACTCTTCTATGAGGTAGCACACTGAAATAGGCTCATCTTCATTTAAGAAATGTTGTCATAGTTCCTCTTCACTGAAGCACTATCTTTCTTTTCCATAGTTTGAAGGCAGGAAATACTGTGAGCACGACTTCCAGATGCTCTTTGCTCCTTGCTGCCATCAGTGTGGTGAGTATTACAACAATGTTCTCATTAGGACCTAGTTTATACCCTCTGTTATTTTCAGAACGTTCCTTGACACATGTTGGAATCAGAACACACCTCATTTTCCATTTCAGTAATCACTTCTTATCGCTTTTGGTCTCATTGGATTTTTATCATTAGAGAACTGCTTCTAAATAGAAGAATGGCTGCACAAGAGAATCATTGTGGCTATTGGAAACCCTGTTTAGCTGTTTGGCATGGACCAGTCATCTGTGTGTGGGAGGATTGCCATGTTATTTGCATACTAAGAAGTTGGCTAAACAACAATCCACTACTGTCAGAGACACACGCTTATGCTCACAATATACAACATATGTAGATGTATACATTCCTCACCAATTCCAATGTGACTTTGAGCAACCAGATGTCAGTTTGTCCTTACTAAAATTTTTGGTCTGTTCATACGTGTATTTAGAGCTGTCTGCTTGTTATCAGATCAACTGAAATGCGTGTTTGTGTTGAATAAGCTGTAATTTAATTACTGCTTGCCCGTGTCCCAAAAGACAGATATTATCTGAATTTAATTAAAAATTAGAATGCCTGCAACATTTAACATTGTTAGAGGAAGCACAGATTGTATTGTAGTAACAATCAAGATGCTATAATAGGGTGCTCATCAAGAAATACTTTGATATGGAACAACAAAAATCCCAATATAAAACACGGTGAAGAAGTCAGTCTCGCACGTGCCTTACAGCTAACTTTCCATGTTTGCTTGTAGGGGAGTTCATCATCGGTCGTGTTATTAAGGCCATGAACAATAGCTGGCACCCTGACTGCTTCTGCTGTGACATTTGCCAGGCTGTGCTTGCTGATGTGGGCTTTGTCAAAAATGCTGGCAGGTCAGTATCTCATCCCATTACATCCTTAATGTAACAATATGTCAGCCCCGTTATACATTAGATAATAATCAAACTGACTGATTTGAATTTAACAAATGAGGTGAATATCCAGTAACTGTGACATATTGAAAATTGATTTGAGGCTGCTGCCTCTGTCCTGACATCCTGAAATGTCACTCTTGGTTTTGTGTATTAGGCATCTATGCCGCCCATGCCATAACCGGGAGAAGGCCCGTGGCCTGGGCAAGTACATCTGCCAGAAGTGCCACGCCATCATTGAAGAGCAGCCACTGATCTTCAAGAATGACCCCTACCACCCAGACCACTTCAACTGCAACAACTGTGGGTGAGTCTCAACACGCCACTCCACTGTTATGTACAGAAAACAGTACAGCTTTAGTTTGACAATGAATAACCACACTGGCCTCAATCCCTGTACTGTTTTTCATTTTGTGACATTTTATATGGAAATTTTGTGCTCATGAGACAGCTTGTCTCGCCTGTAGGATGGAGCTCACTGTTCCTCTGTCCACAGGAAGGAACTGACAGCCGATGCCAGGGAACTGAAGGGGGAGCTCTTCTGTTTGCCCTGCCATGACAAGATGGGTGTACCAATCTGCGGTGCCTGTCGGAGACCCATTGAGGGACGTGTAGTCAATGCCATGGGCAAGCAGTGGCATGTGGAGGTGTGTCAGCAGGAATATAACTTTATTTATCATTACACTGAACAAACCATCATGTTTCCTGCAAGTTCAAATAAACCATATCATCCACACACACACACACACACACACACACACACACACACACACACTATTGCTGTTGACATATGCTGTTAAATGTTGTTTTTACTCTTCCTTATCAATTGTATTTGTATGCATGTACAGCATTTTGTATGTGCCAAGTGTGAGAAGCCTTTCCTTGGCCATCGCCATTACGAGAGAAAAGGGCTGGCTTACTGTGAGACTCATTACAACCAGGTAAGAAAATAAGTAAATCAACCGCTCTGTCATAGACATCTGATTGGATTCATTTATTTAGTAGACATAAGCGGTATCACAATGGCAGTGGGTTTGACATATTTGACAGTAATTCACCACCCTCTCATTGCTTGTCTTGGGCAAATTATTTCTCATGTCTATTTTAATAGCAATATAGGATCATGCCTCGCATTTTTTTCCTCTGAATAAATATCTAATCTGTTTGCCTGTCAATTGTCAAGCTTTTCGGCGACGTGTGCTATCACTGCAACCGTGTGATTGAAGGCGATGGTGAGACTCAATATTACAAAGCACATTGTCTGTAGTTTATTATTATCAAAACTTAATTAATCGTTTTGTTTTCTGCCTACAGTGGTGTCTGCTCTGAACAAAGCCTGGTGTGTCAGTTGTTTCTCTTGCTCCACCTGCAATACAAAACTAACTCTCAAGTAAGTTATGCCGCTCATTATTTGGTTTCGTTGACTAATGACTTCTGTACTATTCTACAAACAGAGTCTCGTTAGATTCTATTTGTCTGATCTTGTTCCTAGTCTAGTCTCACCAAGTGCCTCTCTATTTTACTCTCCTCCTCCTCCTCCACCTCCTTTTCTCTTGGCTCCTTTCCTTACCCCCCCTTCTCTCTAATTTCTTTCCCTATATATGCAACGCTCACTGCACCTATGGTATCTCAGAGATAAGTTTGTTGAAATTGACCTGAGGCCAGTGTGTAAACACTGCTATGAGCACATGCCTGAGGAGCTGAAACGCCGCTTGGCTCGACGTGAACGTGAAGCTAAAGACCGCAAGAAAAAACCTACTATCTGTCTGTAGAATTATTATTCTTTTCACCACGCCACTCCATTCGTTGGTTGGTGCCACCTCTGATTTCCCCCTTTTTCTGTGCTGTTCCTCTTTTGCTTATTTGTCATAAGCATCGTCAATGTCATGTCATTTCTCTTATTACGTTCTAAATGAATGCCCTCATCTTGCAATTCTGTGTAAATTGAGTTGATGCACAATCCATGAGGAGTATAATGAGTTTGTCTAAGTTGGTGTTCTTGTGAATGTAAAGCTGCTGCTTGATGAATTTTGATCACGTTTGGTGTCAATGCATGACCCTAATGCTGAACATATTGGACTGTGCAAAGGCAGAAACTATTTCTAGGCAGTCGGTATGCTTTGCTGGTGTTTGTAATAGAGAGAGCAGAATTAGACAAGATGTTATGATATGCAAGAGACGAGTCATTACATTAGAAATTGAACACGTGGTCTTTCTCTCCTCCTTCACAGGAACAAGTTTGTTGAGTTTGACATGAAGCCTGTGTGTAAAAAATGTTATGAGAAGTTTCCCCTGGAGCTGAAGAAAAGGCTCAAGAAGCTGGCTGAATCGTTGGGACGCAAGTAAAATTCTGAAGACCAACAGAAGGTGTTCCTACCATCGAATGAGATGGTAAAACTTCTATATGAGAACTACTGCATTAGACCATTAGGGCCCAGTACTCTGCTACTACATCATTGTTTGTAATTGAAATATGGGCTCCATTTACAAAGGAAAAAAAAGCTACTTGTTGTCGTTTCATAAAAGCTTTATTTTCTATCTCGTATTGGTTGTTTGGAAATGTTTAATTATTTATACATTCCTAAAGTGTCTGAATGTCTTGTTTTCTTCCAGCTAGGAATATGGTACCCCTTTGGATGATGATATATGCTTATGTCACTGTCAGCTGAGGCATTGCTACCTGCTATGTTAGAATATCTTACTTGGACACCTTTAAAATATGAAAGCTTGAAAAAAGCTTGCCGTACTTTGAATTTCTCTCGTGCCTTGAATATATTGTTACAATATAATATATGAATGTCTTAAAATTCTAATTATGACTGAAATGCAACTCTAAACCAGTTGATTGCATCAAACATATACCAATGTCAGTATTTCATTTTCCCTGTCTTTTCGCATGAAAACCAAGTTAATGCACAGGCAATCGCTAATGCTGTCATGTCAAAGTTTTATATAATGTTTCCTCTAACTAACATACGAAAATAAAAACAAACCAACAACTAATGTGTATATCAAAAATCCAAACCTGCTTTCTGCGAGTTAATTTGGGGATTTTGGGGCCATTGACTTAAAGGGAAAGAAATTCAGATAAAAAGTAAAACCATGCGCATATTATTTTACAAAAGAAAACACTTTGATATGCAAAAACTGATATAGCATAATGTTAGCCAGGTTTCAAAAATGGTAATCCAAGAGAAACGTCACAACAAACTATATTTGCTAGGATGAACAGATTTATTATAGGGAAAAGCAATTATTAAACATTTCTCTGAATGCAAATCTGTACATTTTACTGCAATACACATAGGTGTAAATGTTCAAGTAATTGTCATTCCATTTAGCTTTACATCACTGAATTTCAGTCTTCCTTATTTCTAATCTGAATTCCCAGAAATACTTTAGTGTCACTTCTTTGTACCGGGTACTACACTCCAAGGATACATGTGAATAGTTGGTATCCTATGGGGAATCTTTTCCCAAATTTCACATTTAGAAAGATTTGACCTCTTAGGTAGAGATTTAGGCCCTTTATGTATGCCTTTATAGACATCAGTTGATTCCATATGATGGGTTAATACTACGTGGACCTAACATGAAAAGTGGCTGCCTCAAAAGCATGAAGTGATGTATGAAATCAACAGTCCTCTTGGAATTTTTTGAACATGAACAAGCCTTAACCCTGTTAATAAACCCTAAATAAAACTTCCTTCACGACCTGTGATGAAGTACAGATACTGTGTGAGTCACAATGTGTGAGAGTGTCGATATCAGGGTGTCGGGTATCTACGAGACCTTTTACTGAGTTATGTGGATAACCTTCCCGAGTAAAATCCAGAACTTTTAAATCTGGGGCTTGGACTGATGTTAAAAGTTATCCACTTAAACCTCACTATTGTAAGGAAAGCCCCTCTAAAATGTGATGCTAGGTTCACATCTTTTGTCATATGTCACACAGGCAACACATACAACACACATATGGGGTCCAAAGCAAAATTATGACACAGTGACATGAGACCCTCATAAATGGGAAAAGGTTGGATATTGTCGTTATTCATTCCTGTATAAACCTACAGTTGGTACCACCGTCCTATTTGGTGATCCATCAGAGGCCGTCACATCACAGAGTACTGCTAGCTGCTACTAGTGACCTCAATTTACTCACTGTCTTCCTAAACAAACAGAAAAACCCAAACTGTAACTGTGCCCATGTTTACAAAATCTCAGGCACTGACTCCCAGAGAATTTTCAACGGCTACAACAGCCAAGTTTCTTGCTGCCAAATTCTCTCCATTGGAATGAATGAATTCCACCAGACAGAGCCAAAAGATGTGAATGTAGCATAATCCTTTCTGTATTTTAATATTAATTGTAACAAAATGTGCACCCTGTATTTTAATCATGTTACGTTTTTACCACATTATGTCCCAGATATGTCCCTAATTGTACAGTATTAAGATTGAGTCATACAATACATGACACCATGGCAGAACTATGGCTATGCAGTTAGAATGACCTGCCAATTAGTTTTTCCGTTCACTTCAAAAGTAGGCAGGTCAGTCTTTGTAATACATGAGATCACTGTTAACGTGTGAAAAATCCACAGCTTCTTTTGTAAATATTTTCCACATCTTACCTTCAAACACAATGGACTGTGGAAGTTTGGTCATTTAACAGGTGGTGCTGACATCAAGAAGAATGTTGCCAATGTGTGTAACCTCAGCTGTTGCCTGGAAACCACACATGAAATGTATTTGCTTAATAAGAAATAGTTGATGCCGTTGGGACTACGGAGTTGCATATCAGCAACGACGCCATCCCCCTTTGGCCCTCTAAAAACCACTGGGTTGCCATACAATGGATGTACAGTTTTTAAATATTCAGGCACTTGAAGGATCCTGTATACATTTATTGTTAAAACCTGTCCTTATTTTAAATGGATTCACAATTACATTTAATAGTTAATTTGATGGATTAAAGACACAACATCTGTCAGTCCACCTGTTTATCACGTACAGTTCAAGATCATGTCTGACATTTCAGAACAGTCTGTACATTGTAGTTTGGATTCCTATTGAATGTTGAAGTTATAACCAGACTGCATTTGATGAGATTGGATGAATGACGGTGCGGCACAAGGTGTGAATCGAGGCTGTTGACGTGGCGACCGTTGCATAGTCCTGTTTTGTGAGCGGAAATGTGATGGTAATCCCAGGAAGTGCAGCCTGAAAGTTGTCCACTCACCAAAGGTCATTCGAAGGAGCGATTTCAGGTCCTCGGCATCACCAAAGACCAATGCTAACCCACTGAGGTTATTACTTCTCACTGTGTCAGCATACTTACTGGGATAATTCAGCTTCTCCAACTAGGGACGACATGAAATGTTAATGACAGTAACAGGATTTAGTTCTCATTTCCTCACCGACTAGATTAATCTGTTGTTTTTATATAGAGTAAACATGGTAATGCTGTGCACCTTGGGTATATACAGTAAGTGGTGATTTGAATAAAGATAGATTAAAGCTAGAAGCTTCGTACCTCTTGACATACATCCTCCGCATTCATTTTGATGAGAGTTCTGATGGGCAGAGGAGCTTTGTTATCCATCCAAACGAGATTGCTCATCCTGGCTGTCCCTCTGATCTGACCCAACTCCTTCCTGATGGTGTAATCCAAGTTGACCGTTGATGGTTTCAATGTCTTCATGTCCTTTACCGTGAAAACAAAGTCTACTTTGAGAAACATTTCAAACAAGTCAGGATCTCCATCCTGCTCAATGAGCTCCTCAATCTGCCAGCTCATCATGTAGAGCTCTGCTCTGGACTCGTTAAAGATTTCCCATAAAGTCTTATCATCGAAGGTCTCATTCTTATCATCAATTTCTGCTCTTTGCTTTGAGTCTTCCACATACTGGATGATCCAGCTGAGGCGGCAAGGCCACTGATCGGCCAAAACTACCCAGGCTGCAACTTGTTCTGGTAGCGGAAGCTCTGTCTCTGTGGCCTTCATGAGAATCACAGTGACTCGAATGGAGTTGATCACCCTCCTCATAGACATGACATCATCTGACATGTAGTTGTTTAGCTTGGCTTCAAGGCCGATCAGGATGGGCTTGATCAGATTCTCCTCCTCTTCCTCTTTGTCATCAAATCCTTCTGTAGCTATATTGATCAGTGGAATATGGGTCTCTTTTCTTGTACACTCACCATCTTTGTTTGAGGAAGGTGGCACGTTTTTTTCACACGGTATTCTCTGTTTTCTCCCCACTCTGATGATATCTTGAGAGATTTTTAAACAGGAGGTGAGCCTGTTAAATAAATTGCACTTTGATGCATCAGACAGTGGTGGCACTGTGAAGGCCAGGGTAACAATGCGGTTCAACAACGAATAAGCTCTGTCTTCTTTGTTGAAGCAGCCATCAGCAAAGTTCACTTTGTGCACAAGAATTTCAGGGTTGACTCCCAGGATGGAAATGAATGGACTGTCCTCATCCGACAGCAGGATGTTGATAGCTTCTAACACAGCAACAATTTTCTTAGGGGAACAGCGATCCAGATTGGTGATCTTCAGCACCACACGGATTCTTCTCCTCTCAAACACCTCCATGAAATGGATGAAACTACACAGAAACCACATTTCCTTCCTCACTTCGTTCATGAAGCCCAACTGACCGCTGACCCGATCGTTGTCCATCCCCCTGGTAATGTTTATATCCTGGTTGACGATGAGGTTCTTACACACATTATAGACAAACCTTAATGCGCTAACTGCGGGAACTCCTAGTGCAGCAATGGCGAGGCCGTCCAGCACAGCCACATGGCGTCTAATTGTTGTTGTGTTTCCTTGCTCGACTACATTGTTGGGAATGCCAAATATCACCAGGAGTACCACGAGAACGATTATCACCACGGGAACTGAGAGGAAGAGAAACCACAGAGGGCAGCAGCAAAACTTCTTGGAGCTCCACTGCTGAGAACCGTCATCCAAAACCTGAAGTGTGGCAGATTACACAGCAAGCATGATTTCCTGTAAATTAGAGGACTGTAGCGATCATATCTGAATCAAAGTCAACCAACCTTCTCCATGACTTCCTCTTCTTCTTCATGCTGGGATACACGGTAGAGCACCAACGGTAATTTCCCAAAGTGCATTTGCATGGCCTGAAACAGACGCATGGCTATACCGGCCCACAGCAGATCACTGCCTGCAAAATGCCAGGCGCTGAAATGCACATATAGGAACCTGACGTTATGGTGCCGCTGGTTCTCCTTAGTCCAAACGGGTTTGAAGAAGAGGAGCCGGCTTATCAGAGCGAGAAGGCCATCGAGAGAGGGTTTAACGGAGCGAGGCTTGGGCTTTCTCTGGTACTCCTGCTCAATCCTTAAAGCCTCCTCGTCCATATGGACTGAAAAGATACAAGTGGATCATATTGGACATTAAGGATAAATTAGGTTAAGTGGCTTGGTTATGTGTTAGGTTAAAGTGAGTTCATATAAATCAAGAGGGGCGTAGAGACATGTGTGATTAACAGATAATAAGGTTGTAAAGCTGCCGTTATATTTCAACACGTTGAAGCTGCATATTAAGGTGGATGTCACGCATTTATTATAGATAGAAACAGCAATCTGTCAACATTTGACATTGCTGATTTCTCCTTACATTGTGAAATGCGATTGTTCTGCATGCTTGGAGTTTTCACGCACGTGTTATGGAAACACCAACTGTTTGCTTAATGCGATGAGCTATTTTAAGATTGATTGTTTCAAATTGTTCCTTTAACCAAAATACGAGGCAGTTTTGGCACAGCGGCCCGCAGAGACTGCACACACAAAAGCACTTTTAATTACCACAAGGAAGCCAAAGCACATTTTCCCTTATGGCTTTGATGTGCCACTAACCCCATTAGGGGAAATTGTGTTTGTTGGTTTGTGCAATGGTTTGTATGTAACAGTTTGCAGCGTGCAGCGCCGTGGGGAATTCTGTTGCATGTTCTTTAGGCCAACGAGAGCCTGGAGAACCCTGCACGGGAGAAACACAGCCTGCGCTTATACACCAGTTCTTTATGGAAACATTGCTGAATTGTGAGCCAGTTCTAAGGCTCATTCATATGCAGGGGAGCTGCTCAGTGATTTCCTAACTGCACTTTTACGTCTCGTAAGAATTTTGTTGATAAGAAAATAACTGATGTTGTTGCTGTTATATATAAACTACTAGTTCTGTGTTTGTATTCCTCACCTGCACCTCCAAATTGCTAACCTTGTAGATCCTCTCATCGACTGAATACACCAGTGTGTTTGGTAAATCGCCTAATGTTTGGTTTGTGTTTGGTGTCAACAGATTTAAGTGGATGACTGAAAGAGTGGTTCAGCATCCAGGTCCGTCGACGTGCGGGACAAAGAGTGGTTACGTACGCTCCATTTGTCGGAGGATGATGCTGATTCGATCTTGACACGAGGAGTAGAGTCCGACCGTTGCGGGTGATGAAACCTTTGTGAGCGTCTTGGACAGGGCGTATGCGTAAATGTCATCTGAAAGCAGATTTACAAAACAAAAAACATGCCTGCATATGTTTATTTTCCTCATGTTTCCAACACAGTGGAGGCTCTTTTCCAGGTCGACTCATGTGAGCATATTGAAAAGCACTCTAATTCCCGAGATGAAAAGCAGTGCAAACAAACAAACATAAGCATTTAATGGCCTAATCAAAGGATTATTGCATATTAACACCAAAAACAAAGCAGCTACAGCATGTAAAGCTGACCTATTAATTAATCACTATCAACAGCGTTCTCCGTTCTTTGTCCTGTTTCTACTCAGCAGCACTGAATTACACCGCAGCCTGTGTGCAGTCATGACAGCCGTTTATGCCGACACCACCACGGTGAGCCGTTACCCAAAGCTGAAGAAAATGTTAAGAGAGGTGAGAGACTCTCAGCATTTAAGTCTCACATATGGAGACAAACTGAAAGTGAAAATGGAGCTGTTGGTTCTGCAGGGGGAGGAGGGAATACAACCCCACCTTGACTCAACATTGTTACAGTGCAGTCCAAATGATATTCTGTCATGTTCAGCCTCCCCCGTTGTCTTTGCCTGTATTTATGTTCATGTATGTGTGAAAGTAAAACAACATATTTCACGCTCTGCGGGTGATATGCAAGTCCAAAATTGGGTTTTACCGATTACTGCCCAAATATGTCAGAAACAATGCATTTCATCCCGACTTCAAAATACTTCAAAGTAAATCTTCAAACTCGCCATTTTCGCCGACGTTATACACAACCAGTCAAATTCATCCCCATTGGAACGTTTTAAATTTTGTCCCCATCATCACTGCTGTCCCCGCCCCCTGCGCACAGCACTCAAAAAAAATGGAGAGAGAGTGAAGCTCGTGCTCCATATGTTTGCCTTTATCTTACAGCAAATGTCTTACCTTTTTCACGTATGATGGCCATGTCAGCGAGTTGTCACAGCAAATGAAATCCCTTTGAACTGTGAATATTAACAAACAGTAGACGCGGAAAATCAGATAGCTGACATACTGTATGTGCAGTATATACAGTTCTCTGTGGGTGTGTGTGTGTGTGTTTGTACAGGCCGCACCAGTATATTCTTAAACGCACGTGCACACGGAATAAGTCAACGATATTCAGCTCAACGCTGCTGGCTTTAACACCGTAGGAATTTGTTGGCGTGAATTCTGAACAAACTCGTTCATCAATCCTTTTAAGTGGCACGGTTAATGAATCTTATGCAAGAGCAGACAGATAAAAAAGTAAAGTGTATTTTCTTCCCAAATGTGTAGATTAAAGAAAAAGTTATATAAAAATCTTGGCATTCACATCTGGGCATGTGCTCCTCCACCTCTCTCTTTGTGATGTGCTAGAATCTTGACAGCTTTGCTACCTCAGCAAAATCCTCTTATCTTCCCTTATATTCTGCTTCTTACTTCTGGTGATGTACACTCGTTTCTCCTTGCATTTATCCTTTTGAATGTTTACTGGGTCACAAACAGAATATCACTTTCATCTGTGTCAATCCAAAATCTTTGTGACGACGCAGACTGTTCCAGAATGTAACCTATGATCCACACGTGTCAGTTAGACGTCAGGAATATTAAAATACGATCGTAAAAATTCCCCGTACTGTTACTCGCAGTAAAATAATGATGAACGTGCTGCTCCTGCAAAGACATGCTTACCTGGAAACAAGCTTACCTGCTGAAAGTATGGAGACACTCCTTCTTCTTCACTTGTAAACCTGTGGGAATGCAAAAACGGAGAAGTCCATGCTATAATATAAGGTGCGGCGAGCTTCATTCAACCAGGACGTGGATGCTGTAAAACTTTACAACACTGATAAGCAAGAAAGCTATCTGGTAACCAAAGCTTATCCATGTAGGCCAGGCTCGTTCCAAGTAAAAGGTCACGCCGAAGGTGACGTTAGTCCTGTGAGTTTGTCCAATGCATTTCTTCTTGCTTCTTTTTCCAGACTTTTACCACGTACCCCTGGTCCCAATCTGCAGTCAGTTCATAGAATCAGAGTGAAGTGGATAGTTCCTGAAAGCACCAGAAAATCCCCATTCTTGCAATCGCTCACGGCATGAACTGTCCAGCCTTTTCACTCCATGGAAAAATGGAACAAATGAGTGATTTCATGCTAGAGCCCAGGGTCTCTGCATGATTCATGGACTGAATTCCTAGTTTGGAGTCCCTCAGGTTGAGAATGCTTGAATTTCTTTGCCGGTCCTGCACTGACACGTGTAGCAGTTAGCAAAGTAGCTGCGCTGAACCCTTTTATAGCCTGCAGCATCATGACACAACTGGTTAGTCAGGTTTGTAGAACAATAGAGGAGGTCTAATATCCTCTGGCATATTTACGCTTTGCATTGGACTGCTTTGATCGTTTGATCACCAACAGAACTCAGAACTCCTCTGGGCATGAACAATGATAAAATAGCTTTTTTGAAAAATAAAAAAAAAAATAGTATATACAGTGTAAAACACAAGATGATGTATTTGCAGACAATGCCAAAGTAAGTCAGAACAGAAATACACGCACAAACTAACAGATATTGTTGTGTTATATCATTGATTGGTACTGATACTTATCCTCATATCAAGCTTTTCTGAAAACAACACTATAGGGTTGTTGCTGAAATGCTGAAATGCTGAAATGAAGTTTAATTAGTGTATGCTGATTAAAATTTAAAGTGATTGGCCTTTGGGTGACTAGTTTTTGCCTCTACTCAGAGTACCTGATTGTTCA
>OMNV01023500.1:168561-186653 GCA_900303265.1 Brotula barbata
CAGAGGTCTTTTGCGAATCAATGCAGAATGAATTGGATTGGATCCCTGCTCCCACCAACCCCTCAACACACGTTGCCCTTTCACCATATAAAACCAGCAATTAAGGTTAATGAATTCAACTTCGTGATTAATCCAAGATAGCTATCAGAGCCAGATTTGATTAACTATATATCAGAATTGGCACCGGGTGTGAAAATCGCTAAAGGCAAGAGGAAATTAAACTACACCTGAAATGTGTTATTTGCGGAGAGTGGAACGTGCTACGTGTCACGGCTAAGTCCAGGTTGTCTCTCACTTTAAGATCATTTCTATGAGCTTGTGTTGCATGAGTGAGTCCATGATCCAGGTAGTTTAAAAAGAATGCATGTCATGCTGTAATCCAACTCAACAACAGAGGGCGCTAAAGCATCAAGCATGGAAAAAGGACAGTAACGTTTGATCAGCTGCCCTTCATCACACTTCTCTGCTTTGCTTGGTATGTAGGAGCAAACCCGGCATAGGAGGAGGCATTAACTTAATTCGGGGTGCGGTCCTGAGCAAGAACTTCTCAGGACAGGTTGATGAATATTTGGTCAATTTTGCAACCTGCTCACCCATCACAGATGCACACACACACACACACACACACACACACACACACACACACACACACACTAAGTGCTGTGCAGACAGCCAAACACAAATATCTGTGTGTCTTTTTTCCTCATCCATTGTTCCTAAGGGCAGACAAGCTTGAGTATTGACACATAGTCTGATACCAGCTTGGCCGTGGTCCAGCTTTCCTGGCCTAATTGGCCTCAAGACCTCTTGTTGGTGTGAGCTATTGATCAGTCTCACTGCACATGCTGCTAAGTCACAGGGCGAAGGCGGAGAAATAGCCCGACACACTGAAGGTAAGCGCTGCCGTATCTGGCATGATGTCTTAAGCTTTGCCGCTCTCTCTGCAGAGCAGGGGAGCGAGCAAAGATGATGATGATGATGATAGGGTCTTCACCCTGAGGTGCAAGGGTCCACCCATCTGCCACAAGCTGATTCACAACACAGTGATTGTCAGTTATTGTTGCCAAGAGGATGATGGCAGCTAAAAATGGAGGTTTCTGAATGGTCTGACCCCAGAGATCTATAGACACTCAGCGCTTTAACAGAATCATCATGCCCAGGTAGACAGGTAGATGAAAACTCCTTCACCCTCCCAAGATCCTCGTTTTGTTGATACCACTGCAGCAAATATTAGGGGGATGGGGGTTGTGAGATTGCAACAGGAGTGCCCTTTTGAGGCAGGTGAGTGAAATGGTATGCATGCTGATCTTGTATCTATCAGTGCAAACATCCCATACATGATTATTTTTGCCCGCACCTTCAACCTCCTCCCTATTCACATTCATCTCAGATCACATCTTCTCATCCTCATCTGTTTTCATTTCGACTCCGTGTCTTCATCTTCCGCCTTCACAAGCCGTCCGGCCAATTCAATATAAATTGTGACGACTCCGATCCGCCTCTTAATCCTCTTCTCTCATTGTACGCAGCCTTCCCTCAAAGGCTCGGAGAAAAAAACCCCCCCAAAAAACACAGAATAGAAACATGCGTATGTTTATGAGGCCTGTCACACAATACGTCCTTCTCCCCCTCGTAAAAGGCTAGGCTTTCTTCTTTATCGGGTGCACAAAAATTTCCATACTCTCCCCAGTGTGTCGGAGCTACACTCCCATATGGTATTACATTTATGATGCATGACAAGGCATACAATTTTCCATCTCCTCTGCAGCACACTCAAAGTAGCTGTCCAAAAGTCATGGCTGTGACAATAGAGATCAGTGTGCGTATTTCTGCCGGTGCGACTGGTTCCTTCTATTTCTTTTTGTATTTGAATGAAACCTTTGAAAAGACATCAGTTCTATATTCCACTAATTGAGAGAGCAGCAGGTGCATTTTACTGAAGTAATGTACTTACACGCAGTTTGGAAGAACAAATTCAGGTACTCTGGTTGGCAGTTTCTCTACTTTGTACTGGTTATTGTTGGTGAAGGCTGCATTTTAAGTAGTATTTTGCACACGAGTATTCAAATATTTGCGGCCAAAAGTACAACATGCATAATGGAACTCATAGTCGCTGCAGATGCCGATATGTCTGGCGTGCAGCAGCACTTTATCAATATTGTAGGCCAACACGCCTAAGGCCCAAATGAACTGTGCGTGTGATTACATGGTGAGGAAACAATAAAATCAATGGTGCCCGAACATTTCCTCACAGAGTCGCTGGAACTTGACTTCCAGGAAACACTGACCGGTGAGCGTGTCACAGTAACGCCACTGATTTTGCGTCCTCTTTCTGCTTTAGTGTCCACTGGACTCTGTTTCACTCGTAGACTGTCCCTGATTGTATGTCATGTGAATCTGTGACTCTGAGAGGGTATTTACACTTTGCCACTTCTACCACCTTGGCCTGATTGGATAGCTATCCATTTGCGAAAAGGTCAAGTGTAAATACCCTCCAATACGCATTTGAGACCACTTCGGGGGGCGTTGTGTCGTGTGTGTAGGTGTCCGTCTCATCCAGACGCATATGTTATCTTGACTCCCTCCAAACTGAGGTATGCACTCGCTGCTCAGATGCAGTAAATGGACATACAACAACAACAAGTTCAAATCTCTTGTATCTGTACACAAAGTAATAATGGAGAAAATGGCATGTATCTGTAATAATGTATCTATTTTATAAAAATTGGATGAAGTGGGACTTAAGCTTTATCTGAACCTGACGGGCCACATTCGCACATCATTTAGATAAACATCTGGCATAAGCTGAGCTCCAAATTAGCGCTCCGTATGTCCCTGGTAACCTGCAGCAGTGTGTATGCAGTAAAGTGTAATACTACTCCACACCAGTAGGGGCACAGATGTCCTTTTATGAGTGTACCTGCTGGTTATTCAGCAGGCCTTGGTTTTGTTTACTGATTATGTAAGAATGTTGAGTTTTCTGGGGTTTTTATCGACTTGAAAACTCTTTGCTCTGCACTGGAAAAGAGTTTGGTGAATTTCATCAATTTAATCCATTAGAAAAGAACGCAATCTCAATTCAGGTGAAAATGGAAAGATGTATAGTTTTTTTAGAGTAAATTTTGACACTAAAATACATTTCGGCGTGATTATACGTTTACATTCACTTCAGTAGAAGTTTGGTTTTCATGTAATTCAGCATTTCTCCATCGTAGTCACTTTTCTCTCCTCCTGCACCTGGTGGCCTCCTCTGGGTGGAGGTGTTTGTCCACTCTTCATCACTTCACCAACAAATGTTGACACGTGCGTGCACGCATTAATGCCAGCCGGTTGATCCGGCCTCCTGTTTTATTGTCAATATCAGTCGGCTCAGGGGTTGTAGGGGTTGACGGCTGTTGACAGGGCCTGGATTCCTGAGGTAAGGATGATGACAGCTCTTGCAGCGATAGAATAGCTGCTCTATCTTGAGAACCCCTTGGAGAGTGTTATGAGGCTGTTATGAAATCTGGCTCCCATCAGACCTTCGCTGAGGCGGAGAGGTGATGTGGTGGTGGGTGAAATGGTGAGATGCAAAGCAAAATACAAGTGTTGACTTCCTGTCTTTCCTCTGTAGCTTCCTTTTATCAGGTCGCTCACGTTCGGCATCTACCGCACACGCAAACACACCTACGTCTCTCTTTAGCGTCTTTCACATCGCTGGCAGTCTGGCTGTGCTTTGTCGTAACAGAAAAGGCTCTAACCCTGTTTGTTTTTATTTCACAAGCGCATCTGAAGGTGAACGGTGTGTACTGACACGCCGTAATCTGCTGTCAGAAAGCACATAAAACACACACTAATTGTCGTTTCAACCATTAGCACTACCAAACATACTGTGGGAACATTCCAAGAGAACGAGGACGCATGCATGACATTTTACTTTAAACCGCTGTGTATAATTGCGCTTTCATCATTTTTGCGCGGTAAATCATTTGCGGCAAAAGCCCATTAAAATATAACCGTGACGTATCGTACACACTGTGTTCTTAACACGTAGTGCAGTGCAACAATACGGTGCAGTCGGATTCCATACAAGGCACAATACAATACATGCAATACATCATAAATAAACGCCGTTGAGATCAAGCCAAATACGAAAAGAAACATCAGTTGTGTGAAGAACAATTGATCTTTTGGGTGTATCCACAACACAGAGGAACAAAAGAACACATTCCGTCTATTTCACTTTTATCCGTCTACTTTAGTTACACGCTGTTTGTTTTTTTTCATGACACAAGTGTGTGTACCTCCGTGCACCCGCCTTCATCATCCATCCCGGGAGTTAGGATTTTATCTTTAAAACCTCAGTGCACCGGGGTCACAGAGTAAATGGCTCTCTGTTTCCATGTAGAAGATAATTAGAGATCCAGATGCATAAACAACCTCAGGAGGTGCTCAGAGGAACACAGTGTTACATTCAGAATCAACCCACATGCTGCAACACCACCAACAAAAACACAGTCTGTAATAAGCATCCTCTATTGTTGTCAAGTTTGATATATTGGCTGATTTTTATTTTATTTTATAAACAGTATCCATGTGTGACTCGCAGTTTCACCGGAATTTGCCAGCTGGGCCTTGCAGTATGTTAACTGACAAAGACACATTTTGAAGTAAAAGAATAAAAAGAAATAAAAGAATTATGTAAGGGCTGGCAATATTGTCACCGCCTGAGAGCCTGCAGTGTTCAGAAATAAGAATAATCATTTAGGATACACTGCAGAATAAAAGGCAGACGTACATAGATCTCCACATCCACTAATTATTGAGCTTTGTCCTCATGGTGGTATAAAATCAAAGACACATCCAGGCAATCTCCATAGACAAACATTGGCAGTAGGATGGGTCCCACTGAAGAGCTCAGTGACTTTAAACATGGATCTGTCATAGGATGGTGTAAATAGAGTGGTGTGACGCACACCACCATTAAGCTCTGGAGCAGGGGAAACGTGTTGGAGTCTGGAGTGATGAATCACGCTTCACTATCTGGCTGCCTGATGGACAAATCTGGGCAAGGCCACCTACAGGAATGCACAGTGCCCACAGTAAAGTTTGGTGGAGGATGGATTACGGTCTGGGGTTTGGGCTCGGCCCCTCGTGATGTTAACGCCGCGGCATACAGAGACATTTTAGACAATCGTACGCTTCCAGCTTTGTGTCGGCACTTCGGGGGAAGGCCCTCTCCTGTTCCAGCATGGCTGTGCCCCTGTGCACAAAGCGAGGTTCATAAAGACGTGGTTTGTGTGGAGGAAGTCCAGCGGTCTGCACTGCACTGAGCCCTGACCTCCACCCCACTGAACACCTTTGGGATGAATTGCAACGTTGATTGCGAGCCAGGCCTTCTTGTCCGACATGTGCCTGACTTCACAAACGCTCCTTTGACTGAATGGGCACAAATTTCACCAGACAAAATCTCGTGGAATGCCTTCCCAGAAGAGTAGAGGTCGTTATAGCGGCACAGGGGGGGGAGGGGGCAACTCCATGTTAATGGCCATAGTATTGGAATGAGATGTCCAACAAGTGAGGGCCGAGTGCGAACATATTTTTGTCATACACTCTACGGTACCCACAAAAAAACATGAAATAATCTTAAAGTTCTTTGTTTTCCTGAGGTGGCTTTGTTGGTCTTTTAGTTTTGCAGGTTTTTTTTTTCTTCTTCTCCAGACTGATATCGAACGCTAGTAGGGGGGCGATGCCAGCAGGTTAGTGAACAACCACTTGCATAATTTCATGCAAGATGCACCGGTAGCGCCGCGGTGGTGTCAGTTGTTGACATACCCAAACAAATCAGCATGTGTCCTTAATCTCTGGTGGTCCATTGGTGTTAGCAGTGTGGGGAAAGATTAAGGATGTGGAATATGCATGAGTATGCGTACGTGGTTTCCTTTTTAAACTGTGGAAACAAGACTTGTGCATACACGGTTTTCTCCCTTTCCCATGTGTGTATGTTGCTGAAAGTGCTCGTGTAACACAGGACTGAAATATTTTCCTGGGAATGTAAGGACAGTTTATGATAAATATCGTTATATTTTGATTTCTTTTTTCAACATGAAAAGTTAAAGATTATCACCATAAATCAATAAATGATTAGATTCAACTCTTACAACGACTTTTACATTAAAATGTGCTGAAAGAGAGATGTAAGTTTTTTGTTTCTTGTTTGTTTCTACTTCAGTAATCTGCGATTGTCCACACTTTTTCAAACCGCTGAGATATTATATAACTAAAATTCTTGACATGAATTTATTTGCATGGATGCTATTGTATTCCTATTTGAAAATACGACTAAAAACTCCATAGCAGACATAATGAATTGTTGTAAGATCAGCAATGGATTTATTCTAAAGCAAAGCCTTCCCCTCCCTGCGTGTGAGTGGGTTTCATTTGGGTGCTCCAGTTTTCTTCCACAGTCCAAAGACTTTTAAGTTAACTGGCAACTGACCTCCAGTCCATACTGGACCTAGTTGTAGCTGAACTTGTGTGTATGTGTGTGTGTGTGTGTGTGTGTGTTGGTACCATATCCACTGTGTACACTGCCTCTGGCCCAGTGGACACATAGGCTCCACTGAAGAAACTGGCATAAATGATGAGTGGATAGATGGCATCTTTTGTTTACCATTAGACCGATTTTTAGATATTCTGTCAGAAAAATACAGTAATGATATTAATCTAGCGCACAAGGTTGTTAATTTCTTCTATGTCATTTCTGCTTTATTATGAGTTACAGTAGAGTGATAGAAAGGAAGAACAGGGCACAGGTTGGAAGGAAACGTGCGCTGTGCCGTGCGGCGTGCGCTCTAACAGATGCGCCACTGGAGCACCTTTATGAGTTTATTTTTAATGGATAAAACAAATAATTGGATAAATTTAAAAACAAGGTTCAGAGACTACCTTGAATTACAGTTTTTGCATGGTTACGGCGTGGAGGAGAGACACGGGCCTTTGTGTTAATTGTTTGACGAGTGGATCCGCCGTTTAGAATGTGCTTTGTTTCACTGTGCCCACACTCACCTCAAAAGCATAAACACAGCACTTCAACACCAATAATAAAACATTCTTCCCATCCAGTGAAAGGGTCGTGTCTCCATCTAATCAAAGGATCCAGCATTTCAGGTCGTTTACCGAGCGCTCCGAGGCAGTAGGTGGACACAGAAACCTGTCATGAATAAGGATCAGATTTTTTCAGACAAGAACCATTTCAAGTGACTCTGAGAGCTCATCCTAAACCCCTTCTGTCATATACGAGAGAGAGCTTGCCATAATCCTTTGTCACTGGGTGGATTAATTTGCATAATTCCACAATTGTGCAGTCCCAGTCCCTTTTTCAGTCCCCTCCTTTTACCCAACATTGCACAAAACAGCAAAACAAAACAAAAACAAAAACAAACAAATAAACAAATATCCTCCGACCCCCACTACTTGTTGCTTTGGAAACACGAGGACACGGCACAAAAAGTACAGCAGGTTAAGAATGAGAGAAATGACAGAGGAGAGCAGGAGCACTCTGTGGCACAAGGGGGTAGAGATGAGAGGGCGTGATGATGGAGATATGATGAGAAAGAGAGGAGAAAAAGGAGGACGAATGAGGAGGGGATGAAGGAAAGAATAAAGCAAGACGGATAGAAAGAGGAGAGGAAACTACCGTTCAGTGAATTGAATACAGAGCAATTTTCTGTTACTTAAAAAGTCATTTATCTATGTCGACAGTCTATTAGTCATGTATTGGAGTGTGACCCCCCTCCCCCTCAGAACACACACACACACACACACTCACTCACACGCACACACACGCGCGCCTCCATCTCCCACCACCTCGTTCTATATGTGCAGATAAAGAATGTGTCTGTGTATGTGCGTGTGTTTCTGTGTTTCGGTGTGTATGACAAGGCTGTATTGCTTATCCTCCAGGGATGAGAGCAGGAGGGAAGAGGCAGTGCGAAATTGCACAGATAGGATCGATACGTAATGAAGGGGTGGGGGAGGGCTTTTCAAAATGAACATTGTATAATATTGCATTAGACCTACGTGGGCTTCTTTTAAAAATGTAATCTGGACATATTACCTGTCAAAGAAAAGCAATCGCTCCCTGATTACCGAAGATTTTAAGACGGTCACACACCGCTCAGTGACAACTCTGGACTCTCTCTTTACAGCATCGATCCGTGTACCACATAGAAAGACTGATATTATGATTTTAAAATCAAGAAACTGTATCATTTGCTCCCTGTGAGGGGGAGGCCGTGGAGTGTTAACTGGTTTCCCTGCTGGCGTGGGATCAAACCCCTGCAGAGTCATGTCCTTTGTCTCCCTGCTTCATGTCTCTCTGCCACCCCCTGTCTTAATAAGAAAAACAGCATGCCCTACTATAATCACCATGATACATTAAACATAATCAGGTGTGGTAATGAGGTCATAATTAGATCATTCATGCATTAATTAACAAATATTTCTATGTCAGCCTACTTCACATGGCATGACTCACTAACACGAGCTGAGGGGTGGACACAGTATCATTAATACCTGTACAATCCTGTTTGTTCTAGATGTGTTGGTGCATTTATTGCTTAATTAAATGCAACCCATGAAATCCTGCACAAACTCCATAACAAAGGAATACCAATTTTACCAAAGTATTTAGCACATGTGGGGTGTGATCATTTTTCAAATCTCACATTTCTGGTGGCATCGCAGCTTTTTTTTTTAATAGTTTTTGGTGATATAGTTTGGGGAGAAAAAATACCAAACCTATTTGCAGTGCTTTTAATTTGGAAAATAATAACAGATGCCATCATCAAATCAATGCACGTGCACACTTATAGTGTTCAACATAAAATATTCCTGCACTGACGCTGTGCAGTCACAGGTAACTTTTGGTTGCCCTTGAGGTACTGATAAGTGTGGTAAAAGCTATATAGGGACGACAGACTGGGAATTACCATGTTCATGAATGCAACGTGAGAATTGACTTCATATTACAACTTGAGTGTTTTAAATCCCAAGTCCTTCACAGCTGAAAATGGGCGCGAATCTTTCATGATAAACACTCCCGGTGAGCTCGGCAAGTCTTGAGAGGTTCTCTAAATCCTCCTGGGAGGGAGAGGTGTGTTTGCTTTGCCGCTACGTCCACCCCAACACTGAGGTCAGCATCACAGGGCTTCGTATAGACGGGACACTTCAAATGAAAAACCTCTCCTCAAATATTCAATGGTGTAACAAGTGCAGCAACTTTTGCATCTTTTATGATTTTATTAGAACTGCATTTTCCTTATGATGGTGGGAGGGACAGGTGGTCAAATAAATGTCAGGAATATCAGTGATGTCAGAGCTGATTGTCTAAGATGATATGAGATCAGATTTTGAATTCTGGACTGGAAACGATTACGATCGTCATATTTTCTTGGTGGTTTGGTACTTTGAATAGCATAGTTCAAAAACAAACAAGATAATTCAAAGAGCTTTATATAAAGCATAGTGTGGATTAAGACAATATGTAAAAATAGAATAAATAATGAATAGAATAAGAAAGGTTACAATACAATCGAAGTGCATTAATTAAAAGAGAGGTTTTAAATCTTTAAGGGAAAAAGTTCAGTGTTATTTAAAGGATTTTGGATACATTCTATGTGTTTTCCACACAAAAAGTCATTACAAAATCTCATATTTTCTGAGGAATTCACGGGAAAAAAAATAACCCTCACTTTTCCCCATAAAATTCTCTTTCGTTCTAAAATTTGGTATAATTTTATATTTTTCTTCAGAATGCATCATGATATCTAAAGGAATTTTGGGCTTTTCACGTGAATTTAAAATGTGAATAACAACAGAGCCATTTCTGGTTACCTCACTTTAAAAAAAGGCTCACACCTTTTTATTCTTGTTTATTATGTTATTAAAGGCAGCATATTAGAACTAAAAGTAGAAGTATTTTAAAAACAATTCTTAAACACACAAGAACCCAGCACAGTGATTAGATGATGCGCTTCACTTTGATAGTGTAAGTGAAGACTGTAGCTGCGGAGTTCTGAATAAGCTGCTGCTGTTTTATTGCTTTTGTATGGAGACCTGTAAAGGCACCATTACAGTAAACAAGCCGTGTAAAAATAAAGCCCCTGAAGAAAGTCGTTCTGCTCAGGTTTGCAGTGAATTTGAAATCCATAACAGTCACATCAGACTTATTAGATACTGGAGCTTCCTCTGACTGCTGATTTCTGAACCAGCAGATACACACGTGACCACACAGCAGGGATTTTAAGAGGAACCATCACTCCCATTTATGAATTCCTACACACTCCTGTACTTGACACATTAAGGAATTATAGTCATTTGAAGGGAATATATTTAATCTTCATCTGCTCATCTGCTCTTGTCTATGTTGTTGCTGAGTTACTGTGTTGATAATAAACACGGACACATCAATAAAAACATGATGGGCTAGGTAGACAGCATTTTAAGATAGCAACATGCATCCTTAATCCATCATGGCTTTAGTGACACTTATTTCTACTACTTTTTATCCATTTTATGTCATAAATGTTTACGATTAATGCTCAATCTACTATTTTCATTGTACTGACGGTCATCTTGCCAGTTTCAGAGATTCTTAGATTAGCATGGAAGCTAGTTGTAGCGCCTCACGCCACTTTTTCAAATGGGCTGGCCTAGCTAGTGCTATTGCTAATGCTAGCTTTAACATGAAGACAAGATGATTTAATTCTGATAAAATAAACTTCCTGTGTGGTTATTTCTCTAACTAATGCGGCTCACTGAACAATGTTCCAATTCCAGTTAAAAGTGAACTATTTACACAAATGGAAACATGGCAGCGGAGTACGTATTGAGGACAGACCCGTTGCCTTGCATACCATGTAACACTGTGCTGGGAAATTAAAATGAAATTAATGCCTCTCTTTAACAACAAAATAAATCAAGATGAACATTAACAGTGATAAGAATAGTGCACTTCAGGGACAAAGCCAGAGCAAATGTGCGGCACAGGTCTCTTTCCTTGATAGGACCGTGATAAATAATAACACTAATAAGGCCAAAGAAGGTAAAGGAGGTGATTCCAAAGTAGACTTTTCATTAAAAGATGATAATATCGTTTTCATACTCATTCAGCACCCGCAGTCGATGTTTAATTTGAAGGAGAACAAATAGAAAATAATAATAAACAATCAATCATAATGTGTGTGTGTGTGGGTGTCTGAGGGCATGTTATCAGTGTTATTCATCAAATATCACCATGCTTACATTCAGTCATCTGTCAGCTTTGGGTTACAGTGTGGACCTCGCCTTAAGCACATTGAATTAAGGGAAGCATGAAAATCCATGTTCCATAATTATAAATGAAAATTATTATCAATAATTCGATGAATGTAGCTGCCAACTGTAAAAAGGTCAGGGAAGGCTTTGCTGAGATGTCGATTGAAACCCTTGATTGCTTGATTACATAGATTTCACGGACCTTTCCATCTGAGGTACATAGAAATTATTCAAATAGATGCAAATTTGAAGCAGCGGTGCAATGGAGCTACTTTATTGCAGTTAAAGCATTTTTGGGAATGATTATACTTATTACGTTTTTGTAGATTTTTACTTTTATTCCACACTTTGTATAACCCAATATCAAATAAAATGTCCTCACCTACCAACAAGGCCCGCATTATATCAACGGTTCCAAACACAGCCAAATATACAGTATATATGTATATATGTGTGTGTTCTTTTTCTGTTTGCCACTTTTTGCAAAACTCATAAGCAAAGGTTGTAATGTTGATGGAGGAGCTGCATATCAGTTATTGGCAATTAAGTGTGCACTGACTGAACCTGATTTGACTGAACAGCAGAGTTTATTTTTAAATGTTATTTAGTTCTTTTTACGATCGAGGAAGGTGCAACATCATCATCAAGTGTTGAAGCGTGTGTGTCACAGACTGGGTGACAATGATGAACGCCTAAACAAACACCTTTAAATAACTACCTTCAGATCAACACCTTTTGAAACAAATGTTCTTTACCTCCTGAGTGTAGGTATCAAGGAGCTCTCCCGGTGCCTCCAAAGTGCATCGCTACCTCACCTGGAGAGACACGGCGAGGGAGGGAGTTGTGTTTTGTCTCTGGGTCTGTTAGTTTGTTTGTTTGATTGATTTTTTTTTTTTTTCAGAAGGATTTTGATTTTTAAGAAACTTGGTAGAAGGATCGGGCACGTAGGAAGGGAAGAACCCATCCAAATTAGGCAGCAGATACATTTTTAAACATTTGTATAACACTGTGAAATATAGGATGTTTTTCCCATATTTGAGTTAGTTTTAAAAATATATTTAATACACCAGTCTCACTGACAACTACGGTTAAATTCAGTCTTGTTTATTTTTGTCACATTCTTGTTTTGATCACTTCGAGCCGTACGCTGGAGCAGTGGTTGTTGAGTCTAATCCTTTCTGTGTGCAGTTCACAAATTAGATGTGTGTTACTTAAGTACATGTATTATCAAATGAATACTTTTCCTTCTTAAGTAAAATAACATTTTTGGGGGCATTTCTGCTTTATTATGATAGGTACAGTCGAGAGATATAAAGGAATGAAAGGGGAGAGAGAGGGATGACATACAGCCAAGGGCACAGGTGGGAATCAAACCTGCGCCGTTGCAGTATGGGGCATTTGTGCACTCTACCCTGAGGCGCCTGAACGTCAAGACTCTTCGTTATGTCTACTTTATTCTAATTCTGGTAGTCTTTTAGTCCACTGGTTTTAAGTTATGGAGCAAGACCAAACCAACTGGCCTTCAGTACCTTTTAGTCCCTTTAGGGGGCGGCTTAGGAAAGTAAAGTCCAGATCTCCAAACCAAAGCCTCCACAACGTCATACGAACAACTCAGCTTTGACTGAAACCCCTCAGAGCCGCAGCAGCAGAAGCAGCAGCAGCGGCTATAATCAGATTACAGTTTTTTTTCCAATTACTTTTCCCTTTAATCTCATTACTGAATCAAAGCTTTGTATTTGGAGCGACTGCCGAAAACGCGGGCCCCGTATGTTTATTGATGAGAGCTCTGAGCCAAACCAAGTGGATGATCCATCAGCGCGCCTGGAATGGAAGTGACTTTCTTCCTCTTCTTTTTCTCACACAGTTCAACGCCTCCTCCCTCCACCAGAGAGCGGAGCGTGTTTACTGATGCATGAATGCGGTAGCCAGGATGGAGCTCCACAGAAAACCAATGCCGTCCCCGGTCTGTTTGTCTCTGTCACGGATCATCGAGAGGAGTTCATTGTTATTACTTCCACTGTTACGCTCAATGATGAAACAACAGACAGGGGTCTGGTCGTGATTGGTAGTTAAGACACGCCACGCTAAGGACACGTGCTGCTTGATAATTGTCACGACGAGGTAATGGCATACAATCAAGCAGTGTAATGTGCTGCATGTGTATACGGACACGCATACATATGAGTCAGTCAAACCCATGCCCACACACACACACGGATATAAGCCCATTGTAATGGACCAGTGTGTGGTTTAAATTTCTTTGATGTTGTGGATGCCCCCCACTGTTGGCCACATTACTCTGAACACATCAAACAGGTAGTTCAAGGGGGAAAAAGGGACGCAATGACAACACTGTGTCTCACTGTTCCGCTCATCCTGACACCGGGCTTTCTTATTCAAATAATAAACACCCTCCTCTGCATTTTTGTCCTCCATCTTTCTCTCTCTCTCTCCTACCCTCTTTTTTTTCTCTTTTTTTTTTTGCTTCCCCCCCCACACTGTCCTCTTTCTTCTCGCCTTCCTTCTTCATCTTGTTGTCCTCCTCTCCCTCACGATATCTGGGCTGCCTCTGTTTGCTTTTCCTTTTTCCATCTTTTACTTTTCGTAAACACTCACCCACTGCCACCGTGTCTCTGCCTCACCGGGAGCTTGTCGCAGCATGCCACCCCATCATCACTGGCCATCCAGACGATGTCAGCATGAGCCACACTTCACAGGTGGTAATGACCCTGTCCAGCTGCTCTCTAACCAGGGACACGTTCTGCTCCTAACTGACAATCAGCCGCGTGTGTGTCCGTGCATGTGTATTTTCCGTGAAATACATGTACGACTTATGTGCGGAGAGGAGACAGACCGAGCAGAATATTCTCCCCGTCGCTCTGAGTCGCTTGTGCAAATGAATCCACGTGTTCTCCGAATTACTCACATCTGTGTATGAGCCTATTTGTATGGATAGAATGGTGTGATCCTGAGTGTGATCTGCGCCACCCCTCCCATCCCATAAATCCACCAGCACCTCCAAAGCCTCTCTAACCTTTCTATTGCACACCCATCTGTCAGTCATGTTCACTGCAGCGTGGCAACGTAGTGACACTAGCTTCAGTGTTAATTGAACTCTCGCAGTTTTAGAATGGAATAAACCAACATCTCTTATTTGTTATTCCTGCGGTAACCCTTGGCGGAGACGTTATTAATCACAGCACAGCCCAGGGCGAATCTATTGGCTGATATAAGATTTGGAAAAATGGAATCGGCAAGGCTAGCTGAGGCTTCTGTATCACATTTAAAGTAACTCACTTTGATGAAAATTTAGATCGAACGTTCAAAAATGTGTGGCGATAACTATCTTCTAGCCCCTCCCTCTTTTCATGTGATGTGCTTTAAACTGATGCCAACACGTTTACCCATACGTAAAGGTCACGTCTATTTCAGGCATCACTGTAGGTGGTGCGGACTGCGTCACAACACAAATGACTTATAGGATTGTTCAACTATTTGTCACCCAGCAGCTCGATTTCCGTCTGAGGTTTTTCCTACTGCAGGTTCAGTTTCATCGAGATTTCCCTTGATGATGGAGGAATCAGCGTCACGATGTTTGGATAAAAACTCCCTGTTCTAGCCATCATATTGAAGGTGTCCTCCGCTGCTCTAAATGGGACTGGGCTTCCTGTGGTAGCATAGCAACACCAGGAATACAGTCTATACAGCAGCTCGTGCCACAACAGAGGTGCTCCTCTTTTTCTTGATCCTTTCTATCCGCACCCTGGATTTATGGGTAATAAATCTACTGATTCTGCTTTGGTGCAATCAGTTTTTGATTGAATTCTTATTGGATCCATTCTCGTGTTCCCCGCGTAGTTTATGCTGTGGAAATGATTTCTAACCTCTTTATTTCTGCTCTTATCAAGAACGTGAACACTTAAGTCATCTATTTTTCAAAAGTTCTTTTGCAAATTGAGTGCACCAGCCGTTATTTGATTGATGATGTTCCGCAGAGAGTCGACCCAGACTGGCAGACAGCTATCTGTTCAGAAGGTAAACAGCCTGATCCACGTTAGTATAGTTTGGCTTTACCTGATGGTCAACAAGATTTGTTTCTTTAAAGCTCAGACTTGCACTGCCTTGCATCATACGTGTTGCCACATGCATCTGAAAATGAATACAAAACAGAACTAAACCAGGTTTTTCCGTGCCGTTGTGCGTATTTCTCGAAACGTCTCACCGCCCAGCTACATGTTTTCTAAAGGTCACAGTCTTCAATGACTGAATGAGAATGCAACGTCTGTGACAATTTTTCATGTCACTAATTGTCCCCAGATGCTTATCCTTCCGGGAGCTACAGGATAAATTTGTCTGCTTGCTTTCTCAGTCAATTTCGCCGGGAGAAGGTTACGTACTCTCCTCCCACGCCGCCATTTCCACCTTGCAGGAGAGTCTTGGATAGAGATCAGTTCTAATCAATTAAGTGTCTGTGTCATTACGGGATTAGCTCTACCTACAGCATGGCCGCATACATCTGGAAGCTTGCCCAATAATGGGCAGGTAATAGAGCAAGTGACTGCACAATGTCCCTGGGGAGGATTAGGAGTCCCATGTCCCATATTAAGTCTGTATGAAGTATTAAGAAAGACGTGTAACGGTCATCATTGACTGGGAAACACATGCAAACTCAAATTGAACAGTTTTTCATTGTTCTATAACAAAAATAACCAGACATGTTGGATTACTTTGGCAAAGGCGAGTCGGTAAGTTGTGCAAGTTGTGAATTTTGGAGGGATTGTGTGAATAATCAAGTGATTTACACTACATTTTATTGTTTCCATGGTTCAATAACATGCAATCAGATAAGTTGCGATCATTATATGCTCCATCGAAAGGTCACAACGCTGTCTAAAATCAAAGAATTGATCACTGTCAGGCTGTGTTGCACGTTGTTGAGAAATGGACCGGCTCTATCGTTCACGCTCCATTTCGCGCTCACACACACCCAAATGAACACGCGCATAGACACACGTACTTTTACAGCGCTGATTATGATGTGTTCAAGACCGTCCGTAGAGGACAGCGTTTGACCAACTTCTTCCCTGAGCTTGAATAGGCCTCATTCCTCTCAATAGTTCCTCATTATCCAGCCTGCTGGTGTTTGGTTTGATTGATTGTTCATAAAACATGCATGACTCTCATGAATTATTGTGAGAGAAGATCCAATAAATTGTTTTAGATGGCTTATTACAACAACGTTACTGGCCCGGCATATTAAATTATTTGCAATCCTGTAAATCACAGAGGCAATTTGAAAATAACCCATTAAAGGCATCACGTCGGTATTTCTCTACTCTTCCTAAAACGCAACCATCTCAGTCATAGCTCTTTTTAATCAACATGAATTTCGTCATCAATCACATTCCATTTGGTGTCTAATAAGATAAAGACAGCATCTAAAGAGATGAAGGTGGGATCTGCAGGGCAGAGCAGGGAGGGATAATAACTGTTATCAGGTAACGGTGATTAATGTTGCTTGGCTGCACGGACATGAACAGAAACAGAAAATGTCTTACAGTAACTCAGAATGTAATAATTAGAAGTTTTAGAAGTGATACTCCAGGCTCACATTGGGACACATGTTAGGATGAGTCCAATTTCTAAGCAGCCGTATCAGATGAGGTTCGGTGTCATACCATTAGCGTGGTGTTATCTCTGTGTTAATATCTTATCAGCTGTGATCGTGTGGAGCATCTTCATCGAGATAATATGTTATTTTTGACGTGAGATGGGGCTTGTGAGCGTAGAAAAGTGTGGTGTTCTCAACATGTCAGTTGCCAGCAGCCACGGTAACATAATTGGTGTTGTTTGTGTCTTTTCTGTTCGTGTAGCTCAGATTTTCAGTGAATTATTTTGGCATTGCTGTTTCAGATGGATATATATTTTTTTTTCCATCAGGTCCAAAATATTCAAATAATGCATTTCAGGACAGTGTTATTATTGTAACCAAAGTCAATAAAAAAAGCCAACAAAACAATTTGAGCCACTGTCGGAGTTTATCAGAGGCCTTTCTCCGCTTCGGTATACACACGGCGTAAAGTCTAAAATACACACAGTGGAGGATTTGAAAATCTGCACACACTGTACACACCTGCAGGGAGGAAACAGTGTGAGCTGAAAACTGATCAAAGTTCCTTTGATATGGGCTTCATTTTAGCCTCTTATCTCATAATTATCATTCATATTTTATTAATCATTCAAGTGGTAGCATTGAGACCGAGCGGTGGACTTTGCTGTGAGGTCGGCGCCGCTCTTTGTAAATGGACATTGATTTGGCCGTGCGTTGGAGCTGCCTCGCCGTCCTTCACCTTCCCCTGGCTCCCAGGGGTGAAGTCAGGAGACAGGCCCGGGAGGAGCGAGGTGGTGGAGGGGAAGTAAGTGAAGGACAGGAGAGCCCACGACCTTGAGGTCACAAAGGGATTCGAGTCCACCTTCAACAACGGTTTGGGGGAAGAAAGGTGTGTGACTTGGTTAACAGAAGAGCCGCAAGCACTAAGTGTTCGTTTGTAAGAGGCCACTTCGTGCGGGGTCCTTCGCACTCCTCCCTCTTCTTCACCTTCACCATCACCTTCCTCACCTTACGGCTAAATTAAACGACAGCCCTTGCACACGCTTCTCTCCTCCAATTATAAGCCTCCTTAATGGCTACCTCGTGTTAAAGCGTCCTCGTGACCATTTTGCCGCCGACATGTAAAGTGGAATAAAAATAACTCCAGCGCCTAATCGCACATCGTGTAGCTTTTTTCAATTTC
>OMNV01023500.1:186673-197277 GCA_900303265.1 Brotula barbata
GGGGGGGGAATCCAAGAAAAAAACCAAACATGCATTTTTCTTTTCCCTCGCCTCCGTATTCACGTCCACTCTCATTGTGCGGTTGATTGCGTGAACGGGCTGTTAGCTTTGAAGATCTACCAGCCTTTTCCCCAGTTTGTCCAGCATGAAATCTCATGTTTCTATAGGAGAAATTACAGGGTTTGATACTGTATTGCACTCGGGTTCCAACATGCGATTTATTTGAACCACAGTTTTATTTGATTTGAGCTCATTTATTCACATTATGATTCAAGTGTTGTACTGAATATGGCTCCTGCAAGCAGAGACATGAAAAGAGCCTTGGATGAAGGGAGCAGTGCCATGGAGAGAGTTGTGTGCATTCACCACCTACCTACACCCACCGTGTTTGATCCAAACCCCCTTGCCTTTGAAGTGTGTATGCCTTTGTGCAGGTCCAAATAGTTGTGAGTGTGTGTGTGTCAAAAACCTTGCACCCAAGTGATGTAATCCTTCATACAGATACACACACATACACGGGTACACATGCAGGCAAACACAGATGCACACAGATGGGAAAGGAAATGGGAAAATGTTTCTATCAGCCGCAGACGTATTCTTTCAAAATTGTACTTCCTTTTGTGAATCTCAAATGGCAAATGCAAATTTCCATTTTTATCAGATTGCACTTTTCAAGCTCGGAATGAAAACCCCCACGAAAAAAAATCAAGAAGAAATAGTGGAATTTTGTAGAAAATGTAATTCATTGGCGGAGTTCAAAGTGAAAAACTGTCAACACCGAACGCTCATCTGAATGAAAGAGAAACTTTTGTTGTGAAATTTGTTCCTCTCTGAGTTTTGAAAATATAAATCGTAGAAATAAAATTCCATTGACGTTCACTGCACCGATTCTATTTCTTCCTTTTTCTGCTTTTCATGGCTGCAACCTCCGTCGCCACCGTTGCGACCAAGGTAAGCAGATTCACCTCACGTGTCCGCCGCCACCGCACCACGGGTCCCGTTCTCCTCTCTGGAGCGTCACCACCACGGGATGAGCAAGTCCAACCCACATGGGTGAGTAAGTCTGGAGCTTTGTAACAAGTACTACCCACACGACTGCCATCGGCAAGTCTGGAGCGCCACCAATGGTCTGTCCAACAATGCTGCCACATCCTCAGCCATGATCTCCATCTGGTCTGTGAGCCGGTGCAGAGCTCCGGAGAGGAGAACAAGTCAGGCACTGGTTACTGGCTGTGTTGAGCACGGAGACATCGGGACCACAGTCTGGATCTTTATGAAAGAGAGAGAGAGAGAGAGAGAGGGAGAGATTAAAATATAAATTGTTTGTTTGCTGTTGTTTGTCATTTGAATAAACTATGTGCATTTTGCCCTTTTGTGTAATGGCGGCAACAACCTAAAGCCTCCTACATCCACAGCACAGCGTATAGGTTTTTACATGCAAATCGACATATTTATCCCCAGTCTCACACGACAGACCCACACACACACACACACATACACATACAGTGCATACACAGTCGTTAAGCTATAAAATAGACATGACCAGCTTGGAGAGACGACAGCGAAATAAATCAGTCACATCATATAATATTGAAATAAGCATTAAATCACAGCTAAACGACGCAGAACTGAAACAAAAAGAGCGACACACAGCGGCACAAAAGCTCACACACACACGTGCACCGGATCTTTTTGTAGCTTTATGCAGCCGAAGACAAGATCCTGGGGAGGTCGGCTCAGCCTGCGCCAACGAGCTGTTATGTGCAGTGGGAGTATGGCTGGGCGATATGGCCGATAAAAAATAACAGTGTTTTTAGGCTTTATCACATTATACAATATTTATATCCATATTTTGAAATTTTTCCTTTAAAGCACTTCATAAATCCTGGATTTAACCCTTTGATGCATACAGTCACACCTGTACACAGAACGGCTTCAAATCACAACATGATGGCCTTCAGTGGATAAAAGGATTGATTTTTACTGATGATCACACTGAGAAATAAAATGGCTTAATGTTGATTGAAACACCCCCAATCCAAACCAAGACACTGATTAGATGCTTACAGAAAGTCAAAAACAATCATTTATAATTGATACGATTCAAAATTCCAACGTCTTTTGTGAAATTAAAAAATAATAATAAAAAAAAAATCCCCAAATAATTACGGGGGTTTATCAGATTCCTGTCAACAGATATGAATCCAGCTGAATTCCAAGTTCAGGCTTAAAGAAAAAAAAGAAAAAAGAAAAAAAAAGTTTCACTCAGAAAGAGCAACAGGAAAGAAAGAGTAATATTTTAACACGCCAACAAAAATATTGATACAGGAAAGGGAAGAGAAAAACATCATCTGGCACACACACACACACACACACACACAAACACACCCACTGCCAAATTCTTCTCTGTTTTGATGTAAAAAGCCTCTTTGGGTCTGACTGCATCCATTAAGAATCGCATTGGGAGTCAAGAATGTGTATGATTGCTTGTGTAAACACCAACGTATACAAGCGTACGCGTGAGCGTTTGACTGTTCAATATGCAATTTAATCATAAACCGCCATGCTGAAAGGCTCACCGCTGTGCAGCTAACTGTCAGATGCCAGAATGAGAACGGAAAGAGACGACAAGAGATGAGATGAGCATTGAAGAAGAACAGGAAACAAAAGAAGTGGATAAGCTGTCAGTCGCACAGAGGCTTCTTAAGGATTAATATCTCTTTCTCTTCAACCTCCTCCTCATCGGCTGTCATGGGAATGCCAACGACGTGTCACTTTAACGCCGGATTCTCAGGGGTCAGTTCGCCGAGGGAGCTCAGCGTAATGGGCTTAAAATGACCCCTCACGTGGACGCGGCCGCGCAGCTTCGTGGCACAGATTTACTTCGTTTGTGTCATTTTCATGATATAGGAGAGGATAAGCTTAATCAAACTTCACCCCTGTTGACATTTTACCATAAATTGGCGGTGCAGGTAAACGTACGGCAAAGGAGCCGCACAAAGCTGTGTCGCATAACGAATAAAAGAGGGAGACATAAATCCAATAAAAAGGTGGATCATAGACGCAAAGTGCAAGTATCGTCGTTACAAATCATCTTTAAATAACTGCAAGTTTGTGTGCGGGGATGCTACAGTTGTCACCAAGTTTAAGGCTTCTCTAATTGGAGATTTAGAGCACAGGAATCTTTTAAACTTTGCGGATGAACCAGAATTTCTGAAGCATTCTGTAGCTTTTAAGACAGGAAATGGTAAAAAAAAAAAAAGGGCTGTGATGATTTTTTTGCTCTAGTCTTTTAAAGAACATGGCAAACTGAATAAGTGTTTGAAAACAATGCGCTACATTTACCCCAAATGCTGAATTACTCATGCTGCAGTGTTTGTGCTAATTTTGTCCTGGCTGAAGCTGTTTTTTAATCTATCTTTGCACGATACGACCAAAAGCACCTGATTTCTTTCGATTTTGGCAGAAACAAACAAATATGCCGCTTAGTCAAATCATTTCATTTAGTCAAAATTAGACAGATATTTTTCTTTCCGCTACCAATTACTTGGTCACAATCTCAGCAATTTCAGAGCGAAACAAGAGTAAAATAAGGCCGACGGCTGCAGCGGAATAAAAACGGAACAAAACCTCTTCTTATGGATTGGAAACAAGTCTTACGGATCTCACAAGAGTAGATAAAAAATGAATAGGTGAGCTGAAGGGTTTTGCAGTCTCACAGAAGTACTGAGAGGAATTTCTCCACCGCCATCTTTCCCCTTCATCTGGTTTTCCACTATATGAGCAACAAATAGAGCAGCGCCGACAGAGGCCGTGTCACATTTGGAGAAGCTGTGTTAACTTCAATATTTAAGCCTCCTTACAAGCTGCTTATTTCGGTCGGATCAAGGATCAACGCCGACGGAGTCAAGCGTCATATAAATGAGGAGAGAATATCACATAATCATCACACTGCCCATCAGCCAATTTTTATTTCGCTCATCATTTATTAGCTCAGCACAAAACATTGATCTCTGATTTGGGCCCATTATGACTGAAGACAAAATGAAAGTGATAATGGATTTTTGATTTAGACTAGGAGCTCACTGAGGACGTACAGTAAATCTGACAGGACAGGACATATCTGTATTCATCTCTCCCTCTCTGTGTGTGTGTGTGTGTGTGTGTATGTGTGTGTGTGTGTGTGCGTGTGTGTTAATCCCATCTCTGGTTTGGAGTGTTTGCGAGTAAGGTCACAGTTTGTGGAGATATCAAAAAAGCAATAGTCCTTCAGGTTGAGCACTGTACAGAATGTGTTGAAGTGAAGAGGACCACATCAGGAAGCAAAGGGTTCTGGGACACACACTGATAATCATCTCTCGTTCACTTGGATTACTTGAATTGGTGCGGCTGCTGCTGTGTGTGTGTGTGGTAGAGAGAGAGAGAGAGAGTGTAAGTCTGTTACTGTATTTGGGTTTTGCAGTAGAGTGGAAGAGTGCCGTCTATATTTTAAGCATTAAATGAGTTTTTAAGAGGGCGATGCTCAATATTTGAATAGGAAAGCATCAGTGCTCCCACTACACATTGATTCTTGACATAAAATTCAAGCTGAAGTGTCCTTCAGTGGAGACAAATGGACAAACAAACAGACAAACAACCCTGGTTTGACCCTGGTGGATGAATGAATTTGTTCTACTCCATCTTTTGTCCTCTGCATTCTGGGATGAGCTCCAGTCATTTACACAGGATAAGTAGGTATAGAGAATGATAGATGATTGTCCTATATAACCAAAGAGACAATATTAGAAGTTATATAATTGGATTTTACTGAATATTGAAAACATTTCAAAGACTGAATAAATTGCAAATCAATCACTTCTTCCTACGGAAACAGGAAATTGTGCCCTTAAGAATGGAAATCTGTACCAAAGCGGGACAATATGTCACCAAGTGAAGGCGTAAAGGGTAGCGTTTAGGTAAGAGAGCGACTGTTTGTGGACTTCTAGGCTGTTTTCAAACGTTTGATTAAAATCGTGTCAAGCGATGTCACGTCATCTTTATTTATGTAGCACATTAAAAAGACGTCAGCTGTGACAAAATGCTGTACAAACTCAATAAAGCAAATCTAACAGACAGAAAAAAAGAGAGGAGGTTGTATCTATAAATATTTAAAAAGGCAGACAAGAGATGATGGGAGCAGTGGGAGAAACAGCAAGGTAACATGACAGCACGTCAGGCAGACTCAAAGGCTAGCGCGTGAAAAGACGCTTTTGAAAAAGATTTAAAAGTGACAAGTGAGGAGCAGTTGATTGGATGATCTGAGAGAGCGTAAGGTAGAACACGCCTGGAGCTGTGGCGCTGATCCATGTAAAACTTAAACGAACAAATATTGAGAATTTAAGATGTATTCTGAATTTCACAGGTGGGTTAGCGAACTCCGAGAGGGATGGGCTCCTCTTCTAACAGTCAGTCAAGACGCAGTGTCTTTGTAGCGGGACGAACGAGAGGAAACGACAGCGTGGGTGACTCTCTCCGGGTCCTCAGGTGAGAGAGGGGGGTTTATGTTTAGCGGAGGATCTGACCTGAAAGACACTATTGTTAATGAGAGCTTCTCTAAACGGCTCTGCTGATGGATAGTGGGGCCCGGCTGTGTTTTAATGTCATCAATAGGACACGAGGGATGAGCGATGATTAACTCGTGTTTAGTTTTCCTGTAATTGGAGGAAGTTTTTTCCCAACTTTTGATGTCAGCATTACAAGTTAAAAATGGCTCCCACTGCGGTAGGAGTCATTTTAAGGTTTAAAGGGAAGGTAAACCCCCGTGTAATCAGAGTAACGGAGGTGGAATGTATTGTGGGGTTTTTTTTGTTGCAGCACACAGGGTACATAGAGAAGGAAAATAAGAGAAGGAAAACAGGAGAAGGCCTAGGACAGACCCTCGTCCCATCCGTGGTGCGGATGCCAATGATGACAGATTGCCTATCATGACTCAGACAGATCCTTCTTTGAGATAAGAGGCAGGCCAGTTTAAAGAAGTGCTCTGAATCCAAACACCGTATTTGTCTTAGTTTTTACGGCCGACAGGTGACCAGGGGAAGGTGGGGGCATTAAGTATGACGGAGGATACAAGCGGCTGTCCGTACCCACCTTGGTAGACAGTGCAGGACCAGCAGTGACCCGGGCTACAAGTCACTCAGCCAAATAGGGGGAAACAGGGGAAACAGGAAAAGGAATGATACATAAATAATAAAAAATAGTGATTAAATATAATATATGATGTAACTCTGTGTTGTAACACAATTAGATGGATGGATGGATGGATGATAGATGGATAGATAGATAGATAGATGGATGGATGATAGATAGATAGATGGATGGATGGATGATAGATAGATGGATGATAGATGGATGGATGATAGATGGATGATAGAAAGATGGATGATAGATGGATGGATGATAGATGGATGATGGATGGATGGATGGATGATGGATGTATGGATGATAGATAGATAGATGGATGATAGATAGATAGATAGATAGATAGATAGATAGAAAACTCCAACTCCCCCTTCATTACAGTGTTGGTCCACCTGTACCTGTAGGGGGCAGTAATGAGAGAGAGTCATTGCGGTGGTCTAACTTTGGAACACACAAGTTCCAGGACAAAAAGCAGCGATTTCCATGGATATGGATATTGGAAGAGGTCTCCCTCAGCCAGCTGTTGTGTCGTATATAATACGTGTCCTTGTAAATGCAAAACTTCTCCAAACCATTAAACATATGTCCAATAATGGATGGGGCATTTTAATGAATGTGTGTGTATGATAAAAGACGTTGACAGGGCAGAAGTGAAACGTGTGAGAATCTCCTCTCCAAAACTGCACTTCTGGTTGGTGAATTATGAGACTCACTGTTGGAAGATTTTTATTATCCACTTTTTATTATCGCTCCTCCACAACTGGTCTGGGACAGGCTGAGGCTACGTTCGCTCCACATTCCAGAACGCTCAATTACCATTATTTTTGTCTCGATTATTTTCTCCCGTCGCGCACTCGTGGACGTCAACAAAATATGTAATTGCGGCAATCAAATAACGGAATTACAGTAAGCCCTGATCTGCCTTTTCCAAATTGGATCTCCTCGTCCCTCGGCTGATCTGTTCCTGTAGCGGCTCGACACAGAGACATAAAAGTACTCAGACGTCCTCTCCAACGTCACAGACGTACGTACGTCACGTGTTGGCTCATGAGTGGACGCCACTTGAACAACAAATAGAGCAGCAGATACGCAGATGACGAAGGGGGCAGGATTGGGATTGAGCTCCTGATTAGATTTGACAGAGGGTTCAGTGGTTACATCTTCTAGTCGGGCAAAAACAGAAGCCGAGCGTCTGCTCTCACGCTAATAACCACGAGCAACTTTCTTAAAGTTGGGGAGAATATCTTTGATGTCACAGTCAAAAACCCTCCGCAGATGGACGTTCTCATTTATATTCACGGGGTTCGTTGGCTTTAAATGGAGAACAGCGAGCAGCTACCCAAAGTAAAGTATCAGAAAAGTGATTATTCTTTTGGTGTTATTTTCAAATGTTATGTGGACTTTGTCTTCAGCTGTGCCTTTGAACATTTTCTGTTGCTGCTTAGCAACAGGCATACACCTGCTGCTTCCTTAGCTTTTCATGCTTTTCACAGCCTAAACACTGCGTGCCTTCCCCCCACACATGCTAAATGCCACATATTTATCCATAGCAGCTCCGTCGGCTCTTTTGTGCTGATATCTGATTTTCTTTAAAAAAAAAACAAAAAAAAAACGTCCACAAAGTACACATTCATCTGCCGCACTTATGAGATTAGTTAAACCCAACGTGACACATTAATCATTCTGTTCTTCTACATTTATTGTATAAGTGACATTAGAATGTTAATATTCATTTCTAAAGTTTAAAGGCGGATAATAACTTTAAGAAAAACAAGGAATGTTGATTTTGCCTCCCCCAAGGCCAGTCTCCACACCCAGGGGTCGGTGTGACTCGGCGCTCGCCTTTGCCTCCGCGCGACTGGCATCGTCTCTGACCATTACGCCTTTTTGCAGATGGTCATTCCACATGGTGGCAACTCTACATCGTGTTTTTTTGGGGCCGAGCTCGGCAAGGCCCCATGGCAAACTGTGGTGAGTGATTAAAGTGGCAGATGCAAGCGGACGAAATGTTTCCTCCTCGGGGTGTTGGGACTCACCCCGTAGGGACGGGGTGAGGCGCGTCATGTCGGAAGGAGCCAGCTGAAGTGGTTCAGAAATCTAATCAGGATGCTTCCCGAATGCCTCCCCTGGGAAGTATTCCAGGCACATCGCACTGGGAGGACACCATGGGGCAGACCCAGAATAGGCTGGAGGGATTATATGTCCCATCTGGCTTGGGAAAACGATTAGGATCCCCAAGGAAGAGCTTGAAGACATGGTTAGGCAGATGGACATCTGGACTACTTTTGCTTAGTATTGCTGCCTCTGCTACCAGGACCTGGATAAATGGTGGATATTGGGTGGATGAGTTTCTTTATATCTGTCCATCTGGTCATCCGTTACCCAACTTGGGTCACTGTGGGCAGGAGCCTGTACGTGGAGTCACCTTACATGCTTGAATGAGACATCTTGCATATAGAAAAGGATGAACGCCGTGAAAAAATGGCAGCACTTCCCCTTTTGAATATGCACCACGGAATTGCCCAGTCATATTTTTTTTCTTTACAAGACATAGACATAAAAATCCTGTTCCATTAAAAAGAATCTATTCTTATGAAAATGACTTACCATTACTGCCAGTGGCTTCTGTAGAACTATAAATGTACTGGAGTCTCTTTAAACCATTACGTAGTGCGTCAGTACTTGAACTGGCATTAACCTTTCTCCACAAGCGTGACTGCACAGCCAAGTCATCATCATGGACATCACCCTTGAGAACATTGGTGGGATGAGAGGGCTTCAAAGGATGGGCCATCTCTACAAAGCATCAGTCCAAGCCTCAGAAGCGGCTACAAACACTGACACTAATGGCTACCAGCCACTGTGTGTCTTCCAGCGGGATGTGAATGTGTGATAGGATGGGGTCAGGCGCTCTGAGCTGGAAGAGGACTGTAATGTTGGATGGCGGTACACACTTGGAAATCAGTTCAAAAAGGGTTCATCTCGGAGCAGCAGGAACCAATTATGTGTCTGACAGGCTAACTGCAGTTTTGTATCGACATAAATGCTATTATTTAGTCATCGGAGAGCAGAGACACTGAGTGGCATTCAGGCATTTGCATGTGATAGAACAATATATGAATTTCCACCAGTCAGTAGAGAATAAAACTGGCAAAATAATAAACTCACGCGTGATATTTAATTATCTGACCTGCGCTCGTACTCGTACTGCAGACTGAGCGCTTCTCGAACAAAATGTCCTTTTGTTCATTTCAATTATTCAATTCACACTGGGAAATTGGATTTTTAATCACAATTAATCAAAACATATGGATTTTGATCTTTTGTAGCAAATTGTGTTTTGACTTGAAACAATATTTCAGAGTTGTAGTGTGTTGCATTTACTTTATAAATATAGACTTGGTCTCCACAAAGCTTGAACTTTGTTCAAAACAGACATTTGATTGCAGTCTTTTCTTGACTGGTACATTTTACCAGTGATCACAAATTGATTATACTGAAAGAAATGGGTGAAAAAACCCAACGAAACTCAATAAAATTAATATGACATCACTCCTTTGGCTCAATTCCAGCAAAAAGACTTTGAGTTGAATGAAAACCAGGTGATTTATGTATTTACTTATTCAAATGATTGTTTCTCTCTTCAGCTGAAGTTAGAGTTTATCTCCCGTAAAGCTCTGCTTCTCTGTGCAGATGGATCTGAATACTACGGCGGCCCTGAGGTGCCAAACACAACATTAAGAAAACTCAACAACATCAAGAAAACACGACGACATTAAGAAAAACACAACAACATTAAGAAAACACAAAAACAAAACATTAATTAATGTGAAAGGGCCCCACATACTGAAGTTGACTACTGCTGCCCCCCTGTGGACAGGGGCAGTTGGGCACTTTACTTCCGTATTGATGAGAATCATTAGGAAATGCAAAAACATTAAGGAAACACAAAAACATTATGGAAATTCCAAAACATTAAGAAAACGCAAAAACATTAAGAAAATGCAAAAACATGAAGGAAACGCAAAAACATTAAGAAAACGCAAAAACTTTGGGAAAACACAACACACAGGAATGAATCAGAATCTCCTTGATGTTAAGGTGTTTTTCGTAATGTTTTTGTGTTTTCTTAAAGTTGTTATGTTTTCTTAATGTTTTTGTGTTTTCTTAAAGTTGTTATGTTTTCTTAATGTTTTTGTGTTTTCTTAATGTTGTTGTGTTTTCTTAGTGTTGTTGTGTTTTCTTCATGTTGTTGTGTTTTCTTAGTGTTGTTGTGTTTTCTTAAAGTTCTTATGTTTTCTTAATGTTTTTGTATATTCTTCGTGTTGTTGTGTTTTCTTAGTGTTGTTGTGTTTTCTTGAAGTTGTTATGTTTTCTTAATGTTGTTGTGTTTTCTTCGTGTTGTTGTGTTTTCTTAAAGTTTTTAT
>OMNV01023504.1:0-15873 GCA_900303265.1 Brotula barbata
CATTGACATGGTGACAGAGGTGAGAGGGTTCACTGACCCTCAGAAGGAGGAGTACTTCAGGAAGAGATTCGAGATGAGAGCAGGCCAGCAGCATCATCTCCCACATCAGACCTCACGGAGCCTCCACATCATGTGCCACATCCCAGTCTTCTGCTGGATCACTGCTACAGTTCTGGAGGACATGATGGAAACCAGGGAGAGAGGAGAGCTGCCCAAGACCCTGACTGAGATGTACATCCACTTCCTGCTGGTTCAGACCAAACTGAAGAAGGTCAAGTATGAAGGAGGAGCTGAGACGGATCCAGTCTGGAATCCAGAGAGCAGGAAGATGATGGAGTCTCTGGGAAAACTGGCTTTAGATCAGCTGCAGAAAGGAAACCTGATCTTCTATGAATGGGACCTGACAGAGTGTGGCATCGATATCAGAGCAGCCTCAGTGTACTCAGGAGTCTTCACACAGGTCTTTAAAGAGGAGAGGGGACTGTACCAGGACAAGGTGTTCTGCTTCATCCATCTGAGCATCCAGGAGTTTCTGGCTGCTCTTTATGTCTATCTGACCTTCATCAACTCTGGGCTGAATCTGCTCTCAGAAGAAAAATCAACATCCAAGAAGTTTCAACGATTAAGAGTTGAATCTAAACTATCAGATCTCCACCAGAGTGCTGTGGACAAGGCCTTAGAGAGTCCAAATGGACACCTGGACTTGTTTCTCCGTTTCCTCCTGGGCCTGTCACTACAGACCAGTCAGTCTCTACTTCAAGACCTGCTGGAAAAGACAGGAAGTGGCTCACAGACCAATCAGGGAACATCTGAGTACATCAAGAAGAAGATCGGTGAGAATGTCTCTGCAGAGAGAAGCATCAATCTGTTCCACTGTCTGAATGAGCTGAAGGATCGTTCTCTAGTGGAGGAGATCCAGAATCACCTGAGGAGAGGAAGTCTCTCCACAGACCGCCTGTCTCCTGCTCAGTGGTCTGCTCTGGTGTTCGTCTTACTGTCGTCAGAGAAAGATCTGGATGTCTTTGACCTGAAGAAATACTCTGCTTCAGAGGAGGCTCTCCTGAGGCTGCTGCCAGTGGTCAAAGCCTCCAACAAAGCTCTGTAGGTGGACAGGATGACATCAAATATTGTCAACTGAAATACTTGAACACTGTAAACCTGGATCAAATGTTGTCTAACTGTAACTCTTCTCCAGGTTGAGTGGCTGTAATCTGTCAGAGAGAAGCTGTGCGTCTCTGTCCTCAGTCCTCAGCTCTCAGTCCTCCAGTCTCAGAGACCTGGACCTGAGCAACAACGACCTGCAGGATTCAGGAGTGAAGCTGCTGTCTGCTGGACTGGAGAGTCCACGATGTAGACTGGAAACTCTCAGGTCAGATTCAGATCGTCACTCTGAAGATGCTGGTTTAAATGTTGTCTTGTATGCATGTTGATGCGGCACAGTGTCGTGACATTTCACTGTTGGATTGCTTATGCAGTGGGTGTCATATGAGAAGGTGTCCATCAATGCGTTCTGAGGAGGAATTGCTTTCAGACACACATGGGTATCCGATTTCATAGGGCCCAGACCTCCTCTGAATGTAGTCTGAGCTATGTGTGAATTACCCAGTTCTGGCAGGGTGGAAAGTACTTTAAGATGGTGCACTGGTCAAACCGGCCTGCGTTGAGGCCCCAGATCAGTGGCTATGTAGGAGTTGGGAGGGTCTGGTGGAGAGACACAGAGAGACTGAGCATCATACTCGTTAAAGTAAATGGACTGCATTTCTATCGCGCTTTTATCCAAAGCGCTTTAAAATGTTTGCCTCACATTCACCCATTCATACATACATTCACATACCTAACAGCCGAGGTAACCATGCAAGGCCCACTTGCCCACCTTGGTTTCAGGAGCAAGTTGGGTTTTGCTCAGGGACCTTCGATATGTAGGAGCCGGGGATCAATCCGTTGATCTTTAGGAGATCACCCGACCACCAAAACCATACCGCCACTCAAATAAAGCCTTTACGTTCACCTAACTCCAGTCTACGTGTGTGTATACCTGTGGCTAGAAGCAGACATCGATCCCGTCTATAGTGGTGGTCAGTACGGAGGATCTCCAAGCCACAGGATGCCATTTAGCCAAGTAAGCCACAGCAGTAGGATCAGTCTCTACTGGGGCTTGTTTTGGAGTGCCTCAACTTGCTACAGGAAGCTCAGGTGGGCGATGATCGATATTGCCCAAGCTCAGCAAGATGATCCTCCACGCTAACTGAATCATCGTGCAGAACGCCTCCAGAGCGGGCCACACTATCTTAAGGCGTACCTGGATGTCTTTGAACGCCTAGCAACATAGGGCAGGTGGCCAAAAGCCGTGTGTTTGCTCCCACTTCTCTCCGGAGAAGCCCTCAAGGCAGCGCACTGCCAGCTGGGTCCCCCCAGCTTGATTACAACTGCCTCGGAAGGCAATCATTGACCGCACCGCGAGTGGCTGCGCATTGAGAACGGTGGCCAGCCCTTTGTGTTCTCCAAGCAGCTCCTGTACAGTGATCAGTGTTCGGTGACCTCTGAAAAGCATCTCTGTTGTTTGCAGATGATGGCTTCATCAGACATGACCTTTGATGTGCATTGGGCAGGCTTGAAGCTGAGTGTGATGAGAATCAGGACCTCCAAATCTGAGGCCATGGTACTCTCCCAAAAAAAAGTGGAATGTTCCCTCTGGGTGAGAGGAGAGCCACTACCTCAGGTGGAGGAGTTCAATTATCTCCGTGTCTTCTTCACCAGTGAGGTCAAGATGGAGCATGAGATGGATAGACGGATTGGTGCAACGTCTGAATTCCTACAGATGATGTACGGAACTGTTGTGGTGAAGATGGAGCTGAGCCGGAAGGCGAGGCTGTCAATTTACCAATCAATCCACTTTCCTGTCCTCACCTATGGTCACAAGCTTTGGGTGGTGACCGAAAGGACGAGGTCGCGGATACAAGTGGTGGAAATGAGATTCCTCCTTAGGGTGTCTGGCCTCATCCTCAGGGACAGGGTGAGAAGCACAGATATCCAGGAGGGACATGGAGTAGAGCCGCTGCTCCTTCACATTGAAAGGAGTCAGATGAGGTGGTTCGGGCACCTAGTCAGGATGCCCCCTGGTCGTCTCCCTGGGGAAATTTTCTAGATATTCGAGTCTACCTGGGAGATGGCCCTGGGGAAGACCCAGGACATGCTGGAGGGATTACATCTCTCAGATGGCCTGGGAACGCCTCAGGATCCCCCACGATGAGTTGGAGGACCTGGACAGAGAAGTGTGGGCTGATCTGATCAGTCTGCTGCCACCGCGACCCGGACCCGGAGCGGCAGAAAATGGATGGAAGTGACATACACAAGCCTCCACCGAGTGATTAACTGGCCACCGTGGAGTCTCGATTAAGGCGAATAGGTTCTCAAAAGATCTCCAAATTGGACTGCAAGTCTCATTCTTTGAGCCATGTTTCAGTCAAAGCAAGAAGACAAGCGCTGTTATACTCTGCTCAGAAAGCTCGTCTACAGAGTGACACACAGCACAACACACATCTGCTGTTCCGTGACGCCATTTCCAGTAAGGATCTCCATTACACTGTATTAAATCCAGTTCACACAGAGTGCAAGAACAGATTAGCACAAGGGCATTTGAAACTTACAATACATCGGTGCTGGGTGTTAAAATGACAGTTGACACTCGTGCTGACACTGTTCCCTGCTCAGGGAGTAAGATGTGGGGAAAAGTAATTAAATTAGGATTTATTCCACCATTTATGGAGCTCTAATTAAATATTATTGTTACATGCTGCACTTATTAAAGTCCAAAACATATTTGGAAATGTCATTGTCTCACAATGACAATTTTGATTCTTAATTCAATAATAATCTCTCTCAACCAAGAGAGTCGCTGATTTGTGAACTCATTTTAGTGGGAGTCGGCTCTGAAGTGTAATTTTAGTGTTGTATTCATTTGTCTTTTCGTCTAATATTTCTCCAGGTTGAGTCTCTGTAATCTGTCAGAGAGAAGCTGTGCGTCTCTGTCCTCAGTCCTCAGCTGTCAGTCCTCCAGTCTCAGAGACCTGGACCTGAGTAACAACGACCTGCAGGATTCAGGAGTGAAGCTGCTGTCTGCTGGACTGGAGAGTCCACGATGTAGACTGGAAACTCTCAGGTCAGATTCTGATCAACACACAGAAGACCTTTAAAAACACTGGAATAATGTGTGTCTGTGTGTCTCCGTGTGTGTGTTCAGGCTCTCCGGCTGTATGATCTCAGATGAAGGCTGTTCTTCTCTGGCCTCAGCTCTGACCTCCAACCCCTCCCATCTGAGAGTCCTGGACCTGAGCTACAATCATCCAGGAGCCTCAGGAGAGAAGCTGCTGTCTGCTGGACTGGATGATCCACATTGGAGCCTGGACACCCTCAGGTATGCAGCGGGGGTTAAGGTGGTCATGGCCTCCCAGGCCCCTATGATTTCCGTGATGAAGAAAAAAGAATTGCTGAATTTATTAATAAAAATGTAATGAACTGTACAACACATAAACATAGTGAAATTTGTCAAACTGTCGGTACAATTTATAACAATGTGAGTTTTCCCAACCAGGGTGTTTTCAAAAAGCCAAAGCCAAATGAACAGAAAAAAACCCAAAAGTGATAAGGTTTCATTTGGTGTCTGAACTGCACCAAATTGCAGTCCAGAATACCCAGCCTTCTTGGAGGCCTTGGGTGGGTTCCTAGATGGGGCCCCACCTGGGGACTCCACTGTTTTGCTGGGAGACTTCAATGGTCATGTTGGCAATGATGAGGAGAGCTGAGAGGAGTGATTGGGAGAAACGGCCTACATGATCTGAACCCAAATGGTGGGTTGTTGTTAGACTTCTGTGCCAGCCGTGGACTGTCTATCACAAACACCATGTTTGAGTAATGGTGTTCATGAGTGTACCTGGTACCAGAACACCCTAGGTCAAAGGTCTATGATCGATTTTGTAATCGTATGAGCAGACTTACGACTACGATGGTTTGTTTCGGACACTCAGGTGAAGAGAGGGGCAGAGCTGTCAACTGATCACCACCTGGTGGTGAGTTGGGTCAGATGGTGGGGGAGGTCACTGAACAGACCTGGAAAGCCCAAACGAGTAGTGAGCGTTTGCTGGGAACGTTAGGTGGAAGAACCTGTTTGGAACACTTTCAACTCACACTTCCGATGGAACTTCACCTGCATCCTGGGAGAGGCCAGGGACATGGAGTCCGAGTGGACCCTGTTCAGGGCCTCCATTGTTAAAGCAGTTGTTTTGAGTTGCGGCCAGAAGGTTGTTGGTGCTTGTTGTGGCGGCAACCCAAGAACCCACTGGAGGACACCGGTGGTAAGGGAAGCTGTCAAGCTGAAGAAGGAGGCCTTTCATGCCTGGCTGGCACAGTGGAGCCCTGAATCACTTCAACTTGGGCGTGGGATGAGTTTGAGGAGGCCATGGAAAATGACTTTCTGTCAGCGCCAAAGCTGTTCTGGCCATCTGACACCTCAGGAAAGGAAGTCCTTAGCCCAAGCTGTCACAAGCTGGGGCGGGGAGCTGCTCACCTGGATGGGGGACATCGTCACATGGTGGAGGGACCTCCTCGAGGAAGTCCTTAACCCAACCTCCATGCCAATCCGAGAGGAGGCAGGAACGGAGGGCTTGGGTGGATCAGATGCCATTTCGTGGTGGAAGTCACTGAGGTAGTTAAAAAGCCACCAGGAGTGGATGAGATTCGACCCGTGTTGCTGAATTCCCTGGATGTTGTGAGGCTGTCATGGCTTACACGTCTATGCAATGTCGCATGGAGGACAGGGACAGTACCCCTGGACTGGCAGACCAGGGTGGTGGTTCCCATTTTCAAGAAAGGGGATCGGAGGTGCGTTCCAATTACAGAGGCATCACACTCCTCAGCCTCCCCGGGAAAGTCAATGCCAGGGTGCTGGAAAGGAGACTCCGACCGATAGTGGAACCTCAGATTCAGGAGGATCAATGTGGGTTCCACCCTGGTTGTGGAACAGTGGACTAGCTTTTCTCTCTCGCACGAATACACGAGAGGGCGTGGGAGTTTGCCCAACCAGTCTACGTGTGTTTTGTAGACCTGGAAAAGGCTTACAACTCTGGGGTATTCTGTGGGAGACGATGTAGGAGTATGGGGGACCAGGGCCATTGTTATATGCTATCTGGTCCCTGTACAACTGTAGCCAGAGCTGTGTTTGTATTCTTGGCACTAAATCAGACCTGTTTCCTGTGGGCATCGGACTCCGCCAAGACTGCTGCCTGTCACTGGTCCTGTTCGTGATCTTCATGGACAGGATCTCAAGGCGCTGTCAGGGATTGGAGAGTGTCCAGTTTGGTGGCCTCAGAATAGCATGTCTGTTGTTTGCAGATAATGTGGTTCTGATGGCTTCATCAGACAGTGACATTTGATGGGCATTGGGCAGGTTTGAAGCCTGGTGTGAAGCGGCTGGGATGAGAATCAGGGCCTCCAAATCTGAGGCCATGGTACTCTCCCGGAAAAAGGTGGAATGTTCCCTCCGCGTGAGAGGAGAGCCACTGACTCAGGTGGAGGAGTTTGTGTATCTTGGGGTCTTGCTCACGAGTGAGGGCAAGATGGCGCGTGAGAAGGATAGATGGATTGGTGCAGCGTCTGATGTCCTATGGACGTTGTACCAAACTGTCATGGTGAAGAGGGAGCTGAACCAGAACCCGCCTCATCTGATGCAGATTCACTTCTGTCTGTGGTTTGTTTCAGCACAAAGAGACTGTAGGAATAACAGGAAGACAATGATTCCACTGAAACATGGTTCAAGTAAGAACTGTTTGGATTCTATGGATGCTGAATAAAAGATTCTGATTGGTTTATAAAATATTTCATAAATCTTTGTGGTTTTTGCCATTGATCAATAAAACCTTGACATAATACATCCTTGAATGTAGTTTGACTTTAGGTGGTTCCTTAGCTCCTCCACAAAACTCTAAAGCTGTCTTGCTCAAACAAAATAAGAATCCCTTCACACTCAAACATTGTGATGTTACCACGGTGTCACTTCCAGTCAGCTTCAAATGTTGCACACATCAGTATGAAAGAAAGAAGACACAAACACACTGGTTGATTAGTGTTTCTAGTTTCTGGTTTGTCTCAGAGCTCCTGCAGCTCAGTCTGAACCAGCAGGAGGTGCTGTAATGCCAGGTCTAGTTTAGATGATGGTCTGACTTTGTTTCTTCCTCCAGGATGGACTATGGTGGAGTGCATAGGCTGACATCTGCTCCAAAGAAGTGTAAGTATTTTTTACTTCATGAAAACAATGCTCTGTGTTCAGTTTCCTTAAATCACTTCAATCACATGTCTGGATTCAAATCCGACTCTGACAAAGATGAAAAAAGATGTTTCATCAACGTGTTAAAGGGACTAAAAACACCCTCTGGGCTCTTGAAACAAGGAGAAGCTACGTGCTCCAAAGTTTAATCCAAAGTCAAAATAATCGTCAGATGGAATGTACAAGCAATATTAATAAATCCACATTTTCATGTACACAGTCCAAACTTTTCAGGATGAGGCCTCCAGTACGTGTCCAGGCAGGTTTCTATGTTCAGCTGACATAGGTTTTTCCCTTTATTGTCATCTCTGTCACCTTGACACTCCTGATGAGAAGAAAATTGGGTAATAACTGGTCCAGGGTGATCTATGTCAGATTATAGGTAGCCAAGGGGCTTTGAGTTCAGGAGTTCTTCCACTTAATTACCATAGTACTCAAAACTTCCTTAGTGACAGTGTGACTACCAAAAATTGCAGGTGATTTAGACTTAATAACTCTTACTTACCTTTCCCAGGTTCACACAAAGTGAGGGGCATATTCCATAAGAAGTGCACTTTATACCTTGATCGCTGTTCTTGAAGGGCAGGGCTCAATTCATCGAAGGCTTCTTGCAAGTCTCTCTCTCCTTCAATGAAGTTTCTCCCATGGTCAGATATGACCTCAAAGGGGGTTCCTTTCCAAGTTATGAAGCAATGAAAGGACATGAGAAAACTATCTTTGTCCAGACTGGGTAGATGGTCTTTGTTGGTGCAGTAGGTGATAAGGTATTTGAAAAGGATCCCTCATCGTTTTTCATACCGATGGCCATATTTCATAAGGGTAGGACCAAAAGCAGTGCATTCCTGTGGTCTAAAAGGCACGTTTGCGTAAATGCAGATGAGAGGTAGGTAAATCAGTCATCGGAAGAATTAATGCATATGGAAAAACCTGCCGTTCATAGAAATTTGTCACGTCTCATGTCCCATCATAAGAATCAATAATAATCCTTCAGCTCTGTTCTATGATGAAGTTGATGTTTTGTGTTTTTTGTTCTCCGTCAGATGTTTGTGATGTCACACTGGACCCAAACACAGCAAACAGAAAGCTCAAACTGTCCAACAACAACAGAAAGGTGACATCAGAGAGAGAGGTGCAGCCATATCCAGATCACCCAGACAGATTTGATGACCACTATCAGCTGCTGTGTAGAAATGGTCTGACTGGTCTCTGTTACTGGGAGGTGGAGTGGAAAGGAGGGGTTGATGTAGCAGTGAGTTACAGAGGAATCAGAAGGAAAGGAGGCAGTGCTGACTGCAGGTTTGGAGGAAATGATCAGTCCTGGAGTCTGTGGTGCTCTGATGATGAAGGTTGTTCTTTCTGGCACAATGACAGAGGAACAAACATTGAAACCTCCTCAGTCTCACAGAGAGTTGGAGTGTATGTGGACTGTCCTGCTGGGACTTTGTCCTTCTACAGCGTCTCCTCTAACAAACTGACCCACCTCCACACCTTCAAGACCACATTCACTGAACCAGTCTACCCTGGGTTTGGGTTTGGGTTTGTGTTTGGCTCCTCAGTGTCTCTGTGTGAAGGACACACACACACTGGGATGGACAATAACACGTGAAAATGTTTTTTCATACAAACTTCCCCTATTGGTGTGAGGGATAACCTAAACCCTAACCAGGATAGAGGAGCCCCCCATCCCCGGTTTACTCAGTATATCAAATATCGATGCTGATTCATATTGTCTTTGTTATAAATGTGCATGTTTCTTCTCCACTCCTGGATATACTGGTAAATATTTTCTGTGGTTCATGGTGGCCTGGCAGATATTAGACAGCGTGACTCAGGAGAGGAACTCCCTGTACCGTCAGAACCCAAAATAACCAAGGAGGAGTCACGCAATTCTTTGTACCCAGAGCATCCCCTGAGACTGAAACGGTGATGCCCACTTTCAATTTTTAACTTTTATTAATTCTATGACGGAATCATCATGTTTCATCATTCAGAAACGTCATTTGGTTGTCTTTACTAGTGAGCAGATCACGCTGCAAACTAATTTTGTTGATACTGCAGTGCCCTATAATGTAAAAACTTTCTGTTTGAGTGTTAAGGCAGTTGTTATGAGGACCCAGATAGAGGGTTTGATGAATCAACAACTAGAGGAGATGAAGGAGTCTGGGAGGCTGATAAAGACGGAAGAAGACAGGCTGGTGGCTGATGGGCAAAAGTGGAAAGGTTGGAGGATGACCTGAGGCACCGTGAATGGAGACGGTCTGGCAGAGAAGCTGGCACTGGAATCCAGGGGCACAGGAGAAAATCAAATCAGCAAAAAACACACAGAAAGCACGGGAGACGATACCAGTAGTCTTGTCATAACCATCTGGCCATAAATGACAGGAGAGCTTTATTTTTTGCATGGAAGGTGGCAACGTCGTGCACAACCCGACTTTTTTTTTTCAACTGCGTCAAAAGCTACTAATTGAAGGATCCAATACTGTGGGGTCTCAGTTGGAGCTCCTGGATGTAAGTAATTATGTCCTACCTTCTAGCAACCCACCACAACCGATCGTTCAACTATTATGCTGCTACTATTTTGTGGTACTCGCTTTCTGTTTCGCTGCTGAGCGTACCTCTCCTCGTTCGGTCACAGATCCTGCTGCCACCGCTGTCAACCCTGTGTTTGTTACAGACCCTCTCCGTTCATTGAGCCCAGTGAGTCCTGGGTTCATCTCATGGGCTAGACCTAAAGTCCCAGTCAGCTCTACCCGGTTCTATCATGAGCTTTGGACCTTGGTCGGAGCTCGTATTGGGCGTGGAAGGCGCTTCTCTCGCTCACCAAACTGTGAGATGGACCATTAATACCAAACAGTCAGACAATGAAACTATACCGTCTCTACGACCACGAGAAATAACCTGATTATTCTGTCACAATTCAATAAAATTGACCAAAAAGCTCTAGAAGAAGCAATTTGGGATCTTAAATCATCGAGATACCCTCTTGACACGCTGTCATCTGACTTTTTCAAAACTATTCTTAACTCCAATTGCTCACCGGCACACAAACGTCTCACAGAGACTGTCAACAACATCACATTTAACTGTGTACACCAACTAAGGCAAAAAGAGCAAGATCAATGACAAGGCAGGCAGCTCAGAGAGACGGACCAAGGGCTCAAGCAGCCACTCCCAAACCAAAAACAGAGGATGAAAAAAGGAAAAAAAGCAATGATCTCAGTGGAAAAATTATACATAGTTGGACAGTTACACAATTATCATGTTTTGACTCTTATATCGCACCAGTGTCTCACTGTACTGTACAACATGTAACCTGATGAGCTTCTCTTCCACATTTTGTCTGTTTTTAATAAATTATATTGTTGCTTGTGTTTTTTGTGCCATTTTGTTTGTTTCTTTGTATTATGTCTGTAGGTTGTACAGTCTCTCACACAAACACAGTCACAAACACAGTCACACACACAGTCACACACTCTGACTGTAAGTACTCTGGGTGGTATAACCGAAAAAAACAGTAGGTTGAAACTATAAAACTATTATAACTAATATCGGATGGCACGTTGGTCGATGTCCATGGGTCCATAGAAGAGAACAAATTCATCGGCGTGGGACATACTGTATATGACCTCCTCCCAGGTGGAACCCATGGTACTGACCATCACTCTTGGCCCACTCACACTTTTGTACATTCAATGTCAGTCCTGCTCTGCCAATGTGTCCCAGTACCTCTTGCAGGTGGTCTTCCCATGAGTAGCTAAAGATGACAACATCATCTAAGTAAGCTGAGCTGAATGATCCGCAACCTCTAACAATGGCGCCCGTGAGCCTTTGAAAGGTTGCAGGTGCCCCGTGCAGTCCGAAAGGCATCGCTGTGTAATGGTACAAGTCTACTGGGGTACAAAAAGCAGAATACCGTTTTGATGTGTCATCTAATGGAATCTGCCAATAGCCTTCACAGAGGTCAAGGGTGGTTATAAATGTTGCATTCCCCTCGTTGTTGCTGAGGGGGAAGGTGGCTTATTTCAGGTGGTTTATGCTGGTGTAAGCCCTGTACATCATTTTCTGGCTCATCCTCCTCTCTCACCTGACGGACTAACAACACTCTGGCTGGAGTGTCTTCTCACTCCTTCCACTCTATGAGCAGATTGACATGAGAGACCTGAGTTGGTTTTTCTTTGTCTGGGTGAGAGACCTCATAGGTTACACGGCCCAACTTCTTCACCACCTGATATGGTGGCCTGGTTTTGAGTCACACTGGCGAGCTTTCTGATCATACCAGCGCTACTGATCTTTCTGTGCCTTTGCCAAGTTCTTCCAGGCCTGTATTCGGTACTTCTCTAGGTGGATTCGCATCTGAAGTACATGTGTCAAGGTTCTCTCCGGGGACTGGTTTCTGGTTTGCCTCCCACTATTTGCTTAGAAGGTCCAATGGCCTCTGCACAGGCACCAAAGCCTGTCTCCGCGGGGTTTCCCTATTCTGGGCAAGGTAGCTCTTCTCGATTTTGCGGTTCATGTAGGGATTGTGAATCGTTCTTAGTCTGGCTCCTCACCTGGGACCAATTTGCCAAGGGAGGTCCTACCAGGAGCTGATACTCTAGACAACATAGCTCCCAGGATCATTAAAGCTCCCAAACCCCTCCACCACGATAAGGAGGTGATTCAAGGAGGGGACCTGGTAAGCCCAAACAAGTAGTGAGGTTTTGCTGGGAACGTTTGGTGGAAGAAACTGTCTGGAAAACTTTCAACTCACACCTCCAAAAGAACTTTACCTGCATCCCGAAGGAGGCCAGGGAGATGGAGTCCGAGTCCGAGTGAACCCTATTCAGGGCCTCCAAGCAGCTTCTTCGAGTTGTGGCTGGAAGGTTTTCGGTGCTTGCCGTGGCAGCAACCCAAGAACCAGCTGGTGGACACTGGCAGTAAGGGAAGCCGTCATCCTGAAGGAGGCCTTTCATGCCTGGCTGGCACAGGTGACCCCTGAATCAGTTGACAGGTACCGGCAAGCCAGAAGCATTGCAGCTTCAGTGGTTGCGGAAGCAAAAACTCATGGGAGGAGTTCAAGGAGGCCATGGAAAATAACTTTCGGTCAGCCCCGAAGCTGTTCTGGCAAACCATCCGAGGACGGTGGAAGGAGCACTTCGAGGAACTCTCTAACCCGACCTCCATGCCTATCCGAGAGGAGGCAGGGACGGAGGGCTTGGGGTCAGATGCCATTTCTTCCTGGTGGAGGTGACTGCAGTGGTCAAGAAGCTGCACAGTGGCAAAGCAGCGGGATTGATGAGATTCGACCTGAGATAGTGAAGTCCCTGGATGTTGTAGGGCTGTCATGACTGACATGCCTATGCAATGTCGCATGGAGGTCGGGGGCAATACCCTTGGACTGGCAGACCAGGGTGGTAGTTACCATTTTCAAGAGACGGGACCAGAGGGTGTGTTCCAACTACAGAGGAATCACTCCTGAGCCTCCCCAGAAAAGTCTATGCCAGGGTGCCGGAAAGGAGACTCAGACCGATTGGCGGCACGGTGTTGTGGTGGTTTCATTGTTGCCTCACAACAAGTAAGTCGTGGGTTCGAATCCCGGGGTTGACCTCCGCACCTTTGAGTTTCCATGTTCTCTGTGTGGGTTTCCTCCGGGCGCTCCGGTTTCCCCCACCCACAAAAACAGGTGTTAGGGCTAATCACCAAGGCAAAGGTGGAAGATCTGGAGTTGGTCCCCGGGCGCTGTTGTATGTGTTGGCTGCTCCTCATTGAGGATGGGTAAAAGTGCAGAGAGTTAAATTCCCTAGTCTTCTAGTTGAACCTCAGATTTAGGAGGAACAATGTGGGTTCCTCCCTGGTCATGGAACATTGGACCACATTTTCTCTCTCACGGTGGAAAAGAGATTCCTCCTTAGGGTGTGTAGCCTCGGCCCAAGGGCCCGGGTGAGAAGCACAGATATCCGAGAAGGACGCGGAGTAGAGCCGCTGCTCCTTCGTATAGAAAGGAGTCAGATAAGGTGGTTCGGGCACCTGGTCAGGATGTCTCCCGGTCGGCTCCCTGGGGAAAAAAAAAAAAAAATCTAATCTAAACTGGACAAAATCCTCATTTGCCAATAGCGGGGTGTTAATGTTGATGTCCAAAATGAGTGGAGCAGGACCAGATATTACAAGAGCATTGTAAGAACAGGATTGAACCGCAGAAAAGTGACGATCATCTGTAAGAAAATAATCAATATGGGTGTGGGTGTGGTGAACGAGCAAAAAGAGGGAATACAGTATATTCTTCATGATGGTTTGAGGAAACACCAGGGATCTGAAACGGAGAACTCATCCATAAAGGACAAAACAGACTTGGAAGACCTCGAAGGTACACCCCTTTTAGTGGATGAGGGATCTAACCTCTCCGGGAACCATCACCTTACCGTGGTGGAGGGGTTTGTGTGTCCCTATGACCCTGAGAGCTATGTTGTCTGGAGCCTTGTGCTCCTGGTAGGGTCACCCATGGCAAATTGGTCTCTGGCGAGGGGCCCGACGTAGAATGGTTCAGGGCAGGCCAGCAGGCCCTAAGGGGGCAGCCCTCCCAGCTGGCTATCTGGCTGTGGGCTAACAACCCACTCCAGAGAAACCCCCCCTTTTGTTACAAAACTAATCAGAAATAGCCGGACTGACCCTTGGACTCGACCCCCGCCCGCCCATGACCAACGATTAATCAATCTCCGACATCCCTTCAGTGTTGCTACATGGAATGCGCAAACACTTCGACGCACAGGACACGCCACTCTTCTATCTCGTGAACTGTCTCGATATAACATCTCCATTGCGGGAATCTGCGAATCACGCTGGCGAGAAAGTGGTGAGAAAATAGAAGGCGACCGCACCTGCATCTGGAGCGGCCCAAACGACAACGACAGGGCTTTTTGGCGTCGCCCTAGCAATGCCAAGCCATGTCAGGAAATCTCTTATTGGATGGATCCCAGTCAACGAACGACTGCTGACAGCCCGTTTCCACCATCGACACGGCAAGCTGACAGTCGTTGTTGCCTACGCACCAACTGAGGTCGCAGATGACCAGGCAAAGAACGCTTTCTTTGATCAGTTACATCTGGTCATCCAGGAGATACCCCCCGCATGACATCACCATTGTGCTGGCAGATTTCAACGCCACTGTCTCCTCTGCTTCTCGGGACCTGCAGACCAAAACCATCATTGGCACAGAATCCCCAGACCCCATCACCAATAACAACCGAGACCGCCTCCTACATTTATGCAATGCAGGGGGCCCATCTATCGTGGACTCTTGGTTCCCCAGGAAGAATATACACAAATGGACATGGTACAGCAATGATGGAAAAACTCGTAAGGCCCTTGACCACATCATCATCTCCAGTCGCTGGAAATCCAGTGTTACCAACTGTCGTGTATACCGTGGAGCCCAGCTAGGCAACACGGATCACCGCTTACTGGTAGCCCAGTTACGACTGAAACTAAAGGCCGTTCCATCACCACGGACCCCACCCCGATTGAGATCTTCCCATCTCAAGGACCCCAACATCACCTCTGTTTTTACCAGCTCCATCTCCAACCGGTATAATGCCCTGGCAAAGGAAGAACTCACCAACTGGAACCTTTTTGTGTCCACATTAAACCAGGCAACTGCAGACTCGATTCAACGCACTCACCTTTCACCTTGGCGTCCCTGGATTTCACCGTCAACGCTAGGAATCATAGAACTCCGCAGAGCTGCACGTCTTAGGGGCGACATGACCGAATATCGTCGCCTAAATCGCATCCGAAACACTGCGATAAAAGAGGACAGGGAGAGATTCTGGCAAGGTGAAGCAGAACAACTGGAGGCAGCTGCAGAGAACAATAACTTTACCCAAATTTATCGAACCCTGCGGCGAGTAAGAACTTGCCCCCAACGGGGAACAGCCCTGGTAAAGGACTCACAGGGAAACATACTCAACTCGGAGGAGGAATGCATCAGCCGCTGGAAGGAGCACTTCAGCGAACTCCTGCATCATCCCCCAGAACAAATGGACCCCACTCTCACCGTGCCATCTGAAAATGCCAGTGAAAACTACAACTGCAGCGTAGACCCTGTGACTAAAGAAGAGGTTGCGCAAGCTCTGTCCAAACTCCGAAACGACAAAGCTCCTGGCATCTGCAACATCACAGCAGAATTGCTGAAAGTGGGCGGCGATAATGTCATCGAGTGGCTCACCCACATCATTAACCAGGTCTGGATAACAGAGTGCCCCCCGGAAGACTGGACCCGGGGCATCATCCTCCCCTTCTGGAGACAGAAGGGTGACAAATTGGTCTGCAGTAACCACAGAGGTATCACACTCCTTTCCATCCCAGGAAAGATCTTCACCCGTATACTTCTTTCCCGGGCCCTTCCGGCCATCAGAAGTAAACAACGCCCCCAGCAGGCAGGCTTCATGCCAAATCGATCCACAATGGACCAGACCGGGCCATGGACTGTTTGTACTGCTTCCTTCGGGAAAGCGGTACAGGAACATTAAAACACACACCTCCAGACTGAGAGACAGCTTTTTCCCCAGAGCTGTGAAATC
>OMNV01023510.1:0-10540 GCA_900303265.1 Brotula barbata
ACCATGAGGAATCTGAGCTGCTCCCACTAGGAAGAACGGACAGACTCCTCCACAGGGCCCGATTCAGTCAGTCGTCATAACTCAAGAGGTGTAACTTTCGCTTTTGCATGAAACGCATTAAATCAGCACCAAAATGTGCACGTCAACCGGGCCGTTGTCTAATATTTGTTTAAATTGGAGCCATGCGGCGAGATAAATTTCCCGTGTGGTGCAATAAAGATGTGGAAAACGTCATTCGTCAGAGACCCGAGTCAGAATGTTGGCCGCGTGAGGACGATCCAGAACGAAATCCTCATAGATTGCAGGGACAAATAAAGCAAGTGTACGGTTTCTTTTTTTTTTCCCCCCTCTCGGTTCAGATGGTGTGCGTTCCAGCTCTTATCTGAAGACGTGCAGCAGCGTGGATGTGCAGCTTAATGTGCCGTCTTCCTAAGATGGATGATTCGTTTTGAATACTAACAGATGCCACATTTACATGATTTACGTCTGATTGCTCCACATCGTTCAGACGCTAAAGGATGCAGGCCTTCATTTATGGAAGATGAGTGTGTCTGCTATCTATCTGTCTGTCTGTCTGTCTGTCTGTCTGTCTGTCTATCTATCTATCTATCTATCTATCTATCTATCTATCTATCTATCTATCTATCTATCTATCTATCTATCATCTATCCATCCATCCCTCCATCCATATATGTGTTATGACTCTGCATAGATGATGTCAGACTCCAATGTCAGCCTCTCACTCCGTACTGGCCCACTTGATCCTCTCTATGGAACCTCAGAGAGGTTGATCAAAGTCCTAATAACATCAGGAAGTAGGCATAAATCAGCCGGACGGGGGCCATTACCCTGAGAGTCAATCTGCTCCACCGTACGTGCAGTCACGAAGGATCAATGATAAATTGCTCGCCGTGCCTCTCGCCACGCCTCCCGGTTCACAAGGCCGATCCTTCACGCAGCATCGAGGCTGATGCTTGAGGTGACCCCTCGGGGAATCAGGACAGATTTTATTCTGTGGGCTGCAGCGGATGCGGATTTTAACCCACATCTGGTCTTTGGGCGTAAACTGAGGCGTGCGTGATATGATAAAGAACTCAAACGGTCAATAAGTGAATCTACAATCTGCCACTCTCTCTCTTTGAAGAGCTGCGTCCCGTAGGCCTCATTTGTCACCGCAGTGACACTTTCCCACAGCGGCTCAGACCAAATGTAGGTGAAAGTCTTAAATTATGTAATGGCTCTTTTCCAACCAAAAATTCCACAACTTACGTGAATACAGAGACGCAGAACATCCTCAGGGGACAAAATGTTAACGATGCATTATCGCTCATAACTCCTCCTCTCCTACACGAGCACCATCTGACCAACATGTGGACTTTTAAAGAGAATCAGATTCCCTGGAGTCTTTTTTCTTCTTCTGTGACACAATCATGTCAATCACAGCTAGATAAAACAGATCCAATATGTTTGTAGGACATTTGCTTCGTGCCGTTATTATTTGATTATTTTTTAAGGTGATGACATGCAGGAAGTGCCACATATCAGAACCAAACCACCGCCGCAGCAGGTAGCACGCAGGTCTGCCACCTTGGCGCCCGTGTTTTTGGTTTTTAACGTGTAATTATAATGTTCAAAATGGTACAAAAGAAGTCGTTAATAACCAGGAGCCTCCTCCCAACCTGAGCTCTCACAAAGTTCCCACGTAATTAAAACCTTTTGGGGCCGTTCACGTGCTCTTGTATTGTAATTATGATATTTCCGATATGACTTGAAGGCAGCATTAGTCTTTTTTTTTCTTTTCTCTTTTTTTTTTTGAAAAATAACAGCTATGTCTTGCCCAACAAAAGGAACGCCTCAGTGATAAATGCTTCGGTTTGAACTTTGTTATTGTCTCTGATCCTCCTAAACATAATCCCTAAAAACACCAAAACATTCCGACTTTATCGTAGCGTCGCATTGTTGACTGATCAAGCATTTTTGCTTCAAATTACATTAATTTTGTTGTTGACGCCTGTCCAAAGACCTCCAGTCTCTCCGGCTCCCAAAGGGTGTTAATTTACTGTAAATCGGCTGCATCTGATTACAGGCACAGACGAGGAGAAATCTGCTCTCCTCTCAACAGCTGCAGAACTCAGAGACTCCAGCTGGAAGTTAGTGAAAATGATCCAAATATCATGACGTGTGTGAAAAGTTCAAATTGTTGCTGCTTTGGAGTCCGGTGTCGAGGAGCTATATTTACACCGCCAACCGTGGATCGATGTTGTTATATTGGGAAGTCGAGCCGGATGTTTTTCGTCGGAGGAAAAAAAACAAAACGTGAGCGTCCCAGTCAGACCGGCAAACCGGAGAGAAAGTCCGTCTCTCCCTCTGAGTGGCTTCGAGTCTCTGTATTGGCAAGTACCGACACCGCTCAAGTATCCTTCAAGCGAGACATTATATCCTGACCCGGTCCAGGCCGCGGCGCTGAACTCGATCTGCACCCCTCGTCTCCTCCAGCCCGGGAGAAAGTGAATCCTTCCCTCCCCAGCTTTTATTTTCGGCTCTGCTCAGGTGAGGACCAGGCAGTACAAGCTGCGAGTGCATCTGTACACAGAGAGACATTCCAAGGAGAGTAAAGGGGGAAGTGTTCTTGGAAAGGTTGTCAGGCCGTTTGCTCTGTGCACTCAGTGGCTCACTGGTTACATAATGGAGTGGGGCTCTGAAAAGTGGACTAAAGCAGGACTATTAGTTGGGGGAATGGGTGGGTGGAGCTTATTGTAGGCCCTTAGGATGATGGGATCCAGTTTGATTGATGGTAACTTAGTGGGAGTAGGTCTACGGTTCAACTGTGGTCCAGCTGCGGCGCATTTCAGAGTTTATTCCGACCACAGCAGGGGCAGAAGAGGAGCAGCGCGGACTCAGTAACCTTTCATCTCCTTATAATAGACTCCCATTCTCATCTGGCTCGGCCTCGGTTTCTCTATCTTTTGTTTCAGCCTCCTTTTCGTAACCCGATCTCCAGATTTCTTTCGTCCTTTCTCCCCAGCTGGTCAACAGAGTTGTCCTCCAGCTGACTGGGTAGTGTCCTGCTCGCGCTAACTCCTTCCAGGAGAATCTGCCGCCTGCCAGTCTTTGTTGGAAACATCACACACACGCGCGCGTGCACGCACACACACACGCTGCTGCAAAAGTCACGAGTTTTGACCAAGCATCCAGAAGTGATGTGTGTAGCTCTGGACTCTTCCTGTTTCGATGAGCCCACTTTTTATCTCCAGTTTCGGAAATCCCCCCCGATAAATTACGGTTTAATTTGGTCTATGCGAACTTTAAACACGTTAAAGAAAACGCGAACACAGTTTCACAAAAATCAGATTGCACAATGCTCATAAGTCTGAGAACGGAATTTCTTGCAGTAAACAGATAAAGCAGACTATTTTCGATTTTCTACGAGTTTAAATGTTGTCAGTATGGCCTAAAATCTCCCTTATTAACCTTAAATAATTCCAGAAGACATTTTTTTTGATCTGCCTGGATATCTTCCTAATGTGTGTGAATGCAAACATGATACTACCCGGTGAAGGTCTGTCAGTGTGAATAAACAAAATCTCAAAATGCTCGGACACAAACGATTTCTATAAACAATCTAATAGAGTATGCGTGGTTGATTGATCTACTGAAGGCCGGTCCGACCAGCTTCCGCATCCCTGCGAACAGCACTTAGGACGGTGCCACCACTCAGACTGCCTCATCTTCATCTCTACAGGTCATATCTCTGGTGCGTTAGGTTTGATTTACATCGTACTCCGTGTACCGGACGCATCAATGGACAGCACGCGGCCTGCAGACACTTCGGTGTTTGCATACCAAGTGCAAAACACCAGCTGCTGTAGATGTTAAACGGCAACGTGCAAGAAAAGCACAAGAGTCTGAGTTTTGCATAGAAAGCTGAGAGTTTCTGGCAGCGGTTCCCAAACTCTGCAATGCGAGCAGGCCACATGCAATAGTGGAAACTGCCAAACTTTAAATTTGCTAACCATCGCATGGCTGGAGCCTTCCTGAGCTAAATAGCATGTTTGGGGTCATTTGGGGCAAACTGTATCAAATTCCCCCCACGGAATTTCAGACTTGGTACAGTGGGAAACGTTCAGTTATGTTGTCGATACGTACGAGGGGTAACAGGAGCCGCAGCGTTTGGTTTTTAGGGAAACGTGGATTTGTGTGCAGATAGAAAGTTATTTTTCTTGTCTTCCGTCTGTCGTAGCTCAGTCTGGCCTTGACACAGACTGGCAATGAAAACACAGTCTGGGTACGTATGCACAAGGGGGTGTTTTCTATTTGTGCGTCTCTGTGTCTGTTCTTAGAAGAACTGTCTGGTCCAGAGATAGCACGGCTCCGTTAAACTCCGTGTGAGAGCACTGACATATCAAACAGGACTTCCTGATAGCGGCTAGGTCGTGTTGTCCCAACCAGAGCTTTGTGATGTTCCTGTTATCTTAGCTCACGGGCTCGGCTCAGAGAATCCAGCTAATCATTATCCTGGACTAGACCTCACGTGATCTGGCAGAACTGACTTATTTTATGTTTCTTTCTGGCTTTTGACCATTTCTGTACCACGCTGTGATTTAAACATGCAAACTCATGAGATGGACTCAAATATCCCTCCGCCGGCGTTACAGCGTCTGCGGGCCTCCTTATATCCTGTTCATGTGGCGAGCCAAGTCAGGCTCAGGGAGAGTACAGGATTACAACATTTAGCCGATTTGCAACAGAAGAGAAAACCTGATTGGTCGCGTCTGATGATTGGCAGGAATGATTTGTAACATGAGGGGTTTACAGATTCAACCCAAGACGCCATATGTTCTAACCCATACAGTGTGTGTGTGTGTGTGTGCAAATGTTGCGTCACAATTACCCGTAAAACTTCAATTATGCTGCGATTGAGGCACTAAATTGTCTTCTTCAAACGCGATGGACGCACGTTGACGTGATTGAAATCGGCACAAATCTAAGGAAACACATTTCTGTGCAGAACGCGAGAGAGGCTCCCCTGAATTACGCCACATCTCACATGTAGCGAGAGAACGGCAACCTCTTATCGATCGGGTAAACGCCGTTACACAGTGTTTGCCTTTAATGGGTGTGTTTAGTTCTACGACACGTGGAGTCCCGTATGAAACGAACGCTACGTTAGCTCGGGTATAAATAATGACCCCGACGTGATTTGAACACGCAACCTTCTGATCTGGAGTCAGACGCGCTGCCGTTGCGCCACGAGGCCTCTGGTGTGTTTAACTGTTCTAGAATACTTCCCAGCAGGCTGCAAATGTAAATCAGACAAAAAAGACCGGAGTCAGACTGCACACAAAGCTCTTTGTCTCTCCTCCTCCAGCTGCTGATACGGCGCCCGATGTGCTGCTGGTCGCTGCTCATCAGGATCTCATCCTTCTTTGATATTTTGCGGTGTGTTTGGAATAGTACCGTCTCCCACACGTTGATTCTTATCTAGCCGTTTTGAACTAAGGCCTGCCTCTCGCTGATCAGCGAAAACATTTGACCCCGACGTGATTTGAACACGCAACCTTCTGATCTGGAGTCAGACGCGCTACCGTTGCGCCACGAGGTCTCCAGGAGGCCCCCGTACGTGGCCTTCAAAGGCTTCCTGTCACCCTTTTTGTTTTACTGCCTCTCATTCCATCACATTCCATCTGTAACCCTTCAGTTACTTAATCCCAGGTTAGTCACCAGCAGGCAATGGCGGTTTGTTCTGGTACCCATCAGATCCTTCTCTTATTTTCCGATGTAGTTTTCCCTTTTCTAACTCGTACTTTGGAGCACTGCTGACATCAAGTTGAGAAAACCTAAATCTACACCAAACTACAAACAATACGGCTTCACAAAAGAGTGGATTAAAAACCTGACTCGGCAGATAGACTTCATAGTTTGGATTCTTGAAAATGGAAAATTGAACACCTCCTAGTGTTGATTGATGTGTTTTTCATTTGCCGTAGCCGTTAAGACGGAAAAGCACTTTGGATCCCCCCAACAATCGCTCCAGAGCTGTTTTGACAGCTCCCACTCCACACGTAGCAGGTCTTAACATGGAAGTCTTTTTTTCGGCCCTTAAAATACACACAGGCATTCCTTCTGCGCCGAACGACCGTATTGGCGGCTCTCCTCTCAGATCTGGCTCGGCAAGGAGGAGACGCTGTAGACTGGGATCGTGTACAGTATTTGGTCATTTCACGAGACTTTAGAAGTGTAATACGATCAAAATCTGAGAAAAAAAGAAGATTGAAGAAAATGGTGTAACAAACAGGAAGTTAGTTTGGTTTAGTGGCTATCGTGAATCTCTTGCGTTCTCATCTCCAATCTGTTCTCGTTTCCTAACAATGATAACATCTACAACAGGTATCTGATAATCTGGATTGACCGGATTATGCGGTGATGGAACGGATTAAAGATAAAAGTCACCTTCCTGGGGTTTCTACGAACAACCCAACAGCTGAGGTCAGAGGTCAACACCCTACGTGGATTCTGTAAACGCGGTCATTGCAGCGAGCCCAAATCAAAGCCTGTTTGTTTCTGCCTTGTACTTTGCAGCCCGCTAAAGTGCCTGGAAGTTGCCGTTCTTGTTTTTCTCATCCCACATCTCCGCAAGATGACAATTCCTGCCTCCAGCTGGATCCAGCAGCGAACAAGCTGCAGCAAAGTCCAACTATGTGGTTTGCGGTGTTTCGACATGCAAGCCTACGCCGGGCGTCCTGGGTGTGAGCCGCTGTTTTGTCAACATCTTACATCCGCGGCCGTGATTACAGTTCCACTGAATTCACCGGGAAGCCGCGTTTGTCGAGGAATTAACAACAACAGCGCTGAGATTTTGGTCTTTGTGTACTACAAATAGCCGCTGGTTTACTACAGTAAAGTACCGAAGGGGTACGTTTGAAGCTACCGTGTGTTTATCTCCGGGGGGAAGGGATGAAAAACGAGGAGGCTTCGGCAATTTGCGCAACAGAAATGCAACAATTGATTGATATGCTGCAGAAATGAAACTCAGCATCTGGGACAGTAATTATGCAATGCGGTGATGCAACCATCTGCCTTTGAAGCGAGGACAAAGTACGAGACACTGTCACATTTTATGATGCGGGGAGTTGGCGCGGCGATTAAATTCCCATCTATGCGCCGGTTAATCGACGTGCTGGCAGATATGCGCCGTAGATGCATTCACACAAATCATTACGGCCCCAGAATGCAACAGATGTGACTCCGCGTGCAAATTTGGGTCATTGGTAGCGTTAGCACGCGCAGGTTGCGTTGGGTGAGACGCGTGTTGCGCCTGCGTGGGATTGAATAAGATGTCGTTTTTGGATCCATAAATTCCTGGCTAATGAATAAGAAAAACATACACATGGCACAAAGAGCACACTGTGAACGAGCTTTATTAAACCCTGGAGGGAAATTCTCCCGCTTCCCCCGTACGAGCACCGTCTGCCATTCATCGGCGTTCCCCCGGCGGGCTTGCGGTGAATTACTGGAGAACTGTAAAGCGAAGAAGATGACATCCAGTTGAAATGCAGCATTATTCTCAGACAGAATGATGCTCTTTGTGCTCCGACGTGGGAAAATACAACGAACTGTTCAAAGATTCCGTTAAAAGCTCAACATTTCATTAAAAATATCGGAATACGGAGTAGAAAAAAGGGCTCGAGCGGCCCACTGACGACATCAAAGCGGCCCTGCGTCTTTGTCCGTCGCTGCCTTTTGATCCCTCTGATGCACTCTGGGTCGCTCACCCCTCCATTGTGACACGCAGACGATCTCCCTCTGTCAGTAAAGTAAACAAACATGCTTGTGGATCCTCCATAGCTGCACTGAGCTTCCATCAAACATCACTTGACCCACATTTTGAACAGGTGCTACTAACTAGTTAGCGTAAACGTTAGCGTAAATGTTAGCATAAATATTAGCGTAAATGTTAGCGTAATGTTTTAAAAACAACGACTCCCCAATTTTGCCAACAAGATGAAGAAAATGTTTCTCTGTCGTGTTGTTTTGTTTTGGAACATCTGATCACATCTTCAGCACGATGACAGTGATGGATGTGATGATCCGTGTTTTCCCATCATCCATGCTTTGTGTGTAGTTTTCCGTGCCGTCGTCTCGGGCCTATGGGGGACGCCGATCCTCGACATTTAAAGCCTCCTGCATTGGCCGTGGCTCTTTTTTGTCACGTGACCAAAGCGGCCGTAACTCTTGTCCTCTGACAGCGTTGAAGTTGATTTCTGTCTCGGTGAAGAAATGCCTTTGTGTTTGGAAATAGTCCGTCTGCTCTCAAGGCCCTTCTTATTTATTATGCTTTCATTAAATAGCGATGATTGATGTTTAGGTTCGAGCTGTCGGTCGTTTCGCTGCCCTGTAATGAAAGAACCGTAAACTTTTGTGCGTGAAACGTTTTTTTTTTTTTTGATTGCGGTCCAAGGTTACCACGAGAAACATTAACCTCTCGCTGCAGATTCTTCAAAGCGGTGATTTGTCCGCTGTGTAGACATCAACGAAGGAAAGACGAGAGCGGATTGCCGCTTTTGAAGCACTACGATGCGTCTGCTTCCTCTCCCTTTGGGCTTCATTCAAACAACGCAGTATTTGTGGTGGATTTTAATCATAATGACAATAAAGACGAGGAGTAACTGTTGGCGTTCTGCAGCAAACAAAGCCGCCAGTGTTCGGTCCGGCTGCAGCCCAGGAGAGATTCAGCTTTCAGCATCTTTTGTCTTATTGGTGGAGTTTACCAGCTAATATCAATAAATTGGACTTATCTGTTTTTTTTTGATGGCGGTGATAAGTTCCCTCATAAAAACATAAAGTGGTGGTTTATGTGAGTCATTTCCTGCCCAGACTTTTTTGTTTTCCTGGTTGCCGAACAGGTTGAGTGATGAGGATGAAGACTTGAGGAGTGCGGCTGGAAGCGGAAGCGGAGTCAGTGTGCGTCTGTGTTTGTGTTTGTGTGTCTCTCCGGCCATTTCCACCAACGTGTTCACAAACCGGGTTTGGCCTGAATGTCACATCCTAACTCGTGTGACTTGTGTGGCGAGCGGCGTTTCGCAGAGAGCTGTGACTCACGCCAACCGGCTTCGTCTGTCCTACATCAACAGCGAGTAGCGAAAGTCGGCGTGTTCAGCAGTTTTTCTATCGTTTCCCTCCCCGAAAAACAATTCAGGGACAATCGAGGCTGATTTAGAGATTCCGCCGGGATTTCATGGTCGGGTTATCGTGTTGCCGGGTTTTGGAGCGACGGTACATTGATAGCAGATGGATCTCTGCTCGTCTGTTGTTGGGATTGTGAGCTGCCGCTGACAGGCCAAACGGTCTCACACCCTATGATTAGGGCCCTGTTATGCCTGAGGGAAGGAGAAAACCTACAAATAGCATCTGCTTGGTGCAAACAAACCCTCCATCTCCGAAAAGTCTGCCTCTCAGGCCCTGCTGGCAAAAAATAGCCGGCGTTGCCACTGACACCCGTTTGTAATCACCGGGTTGGCGTCTGCATACGTGGAACTCAGCGCGAGCGGTAGAAAGGGGCGCAGATTTTATGAAAATGACGCCGATTGTTGCATTATTTGCAAGAGATCTGCAGACTTTTGCGCCACGGTTTCCCTCATTAGACGGATTTGTGTTCTTTTCTTTGCTTTTTTGCTTTTGTTTCGTTCTACTGGGTATCTCAGATCGCTTTACGCCGACCGTCAAAGTGCGTGTTCGCCGTGTGTGCGATCTGAATTTGAATACCAGCGCAAAACGAGGCTGCCGAAACATCTCCGCGGTCCGAGTTTGTCGTTTCCTTACAGGTTCTCGTTTGTTGTGACGTTCAGACGTGCCGAGAACGTCCCCGGAGAGAGTGTGTGAAAGTTTATGTGCACGAGCGTGAGCACACAATGAGCAGGTGTGTATTGTGTGGTGGTACTACGGCCCAAGCGTGCCTCGGTGTACTCATTAATGTGTGTGTGTGTGTGTGTGTCTCTCAGATGTGGGTGAATGACCTGGTCCAACTGGTTTCTGGCTGTCAGCCTCAACCCTCCGTCTGTCGTTTCCCAACAGTCCCTCCTGTACAAACGACAGCGTACCCTGGAGCACTTTCATCACCTGTTTTCATTTTGGTGCCTGAAGTATTCCCACGGATACGTCCAACCGGTCCTCTCGGTTCAGCGTCGATCACGGAACATACAAAATAACGTGTGTTACTCGAAACCCATCGTGTTTCCTGAGTGATGTTCGGTGTGATGTTTTGCCAAAAAGCCCTGAGCCCGACTTCTCGCACTTTAGAAAAACACGAAGAGGTCCTTTAAACACAAAAGGAGTCCTCTAAAAGGGGGGTATTTGGTTTCCCGCAGCAGGCAGGAATCCATTAAAAGGAGCAGGTGCATTAAAACAAACTGCCTTGGTTTGTGTGTGAGCTCAGGGGTAAACACAGACACACATACACACACACACACACACACACACACGCCGGCTCGCTGTCCTCTTATTGGCTGTAACTCCCTCCACTTTATAGTATCTGTCTCTCTTT
>OMNV01023515.1:3207-17275 GCA_900303265.1 Brotula barbata
GCTGATGTCACCGGCGAGCCGCTCTGTGCTGATTCATGTTGATATTCCGTTTCCTATTTCGTCTCGCCCCTTCTATTAAAATACACCTCCGTCTTTTCGAGTGCGATAAGAGCTTCCAGTCGCTCTTATTTACGTTTGGATTAAAGTCCATATTACTTAAATATGCACTTGGTCGTTTAAAAAAAACCATCTCTCTCCGTGAATGCTGCGTGAATCATCCTTTCAGATCGACGTGTCCCAGACTGGATGTGCTTACACAAACCAACATCAAAACTTCAGAGGAGAACCTGGTGTTTGCACAGAGGCCCCGGATTCTTCTCGTGGACTATTTCTGTCATTTTTTTCTTCCTTTCACACATCTCAGACCCTCAGCTTTGAGGCTCTTACATGTTGCAAATGCTCATTTTCAAAGAGATTACAACACATATCTGTCAGAAACAGAATTGCACGGATATTATGCACGGGGACAACTCTGAAGTCTGCCAGTGGGGAACTCATTGCAGTGTGTCTGAGCCGTCACCAGAGATTAGGGGTGACTCGTTAAAATGGGACACGACCGAGCTCGCGGGGTTAACCAGGTTGGAACCGGCTGCACCCGTCCACCTTCTATGCGGCGCACATTCACCCAGAGAAATAAAACATCTGTCAGCTCGGGGCAGCTCCTCCAGCGACAGTCCTCAGATGATGGGAGAGAGCGATACGGAGTCTGGAGCTCCCCTCTGGACCTCCTGTCCGTCCATTAACGCTCCACATACGCACGGAGAAAAGGACCGAGACCGCGTTCGCCACAAACACCTCAGAACGCCGCCGGGGACGCCAGTTCCCGATGACGTCCCCGATGACCCTGATGATGCCAACGGGCGGAGCTGCAGGTCGGGTGACTGGAACGAAGCGACGCTAATAAGGATCAGCTGGTGAAGAGACCTGGGGATGAGCTCACTGTCCATCTGTCTGTCTGTCTGTCTGTCTGAGGACGGACGAGTTAGACGTCACCGCAGATCAACAAAATCAAGACAATACATTCAGACGTCATGGAATTATGAGTAAATTAGATCAGATTAGATTAGATTAGGACTAATCATCCTCCACAGCTGTGATGAATCGTGTTTATTTCACTGATTTCAGCCGAACCTGCCATGGCTGCGACCGTGTCCTTCCTGTGTGGCGTTTCTCCCCGTTTCCTCCTCCTCCTCTCCCTCCCTCTGATACTTGAATCCTCCTGCAGACTTTTCCTCTCCGTTCCCTCGGCGTTCGCTCAGAGGCACCGAACCGTAGAAAGGCACGTTTGAAAAGCGTCACCGTTACTCACGGGGACACGGTGGACTTTCCTCCGCAGCTGGATCACAAAATCCATTTGTTATTTTTGACAGGAAGCAGACGTTGTTGTGAACAACCACCAGCTGACGACCGAGCGCGGCTGCCGACGGACAGGACGCGCGGCTCGTGATGACACGGACGTGGATGGAAACGCGGCTCGGTCAGGCGACGTCATCGCCTCATCGTGGCAAAGTCACGGCCGACTTTATTCACCATAACGAGCAGATAATAGCACAACGAGAGTGGAAGCATCATTCTGTCAATAGAACACGAGAACCGCAGCTCATGAGGGAAATTATCTATTGATTCTGGATTCAAAAACACAACTTTAGGCTAAACATTCATTTTAAGTCATTCTAGGGAAAAATCAAATATACCAAATATAGCAAATATACCAAATATACCAGATATTCCAAATATACCAAATATAGCAAATATAGCAAATATAGCAAATATACCAAATATACCACATATACCACATATACCAAATATACCAAATATACCACATATACCAAATATACCAAATATACCAAATATACCAAATATACCAAATATACCAAATATACCACATATACCAAATATGACAAATATACCAAATATACCACATATACCAAATATAGCAAATATAGCAAATATACCACATATACCAAATATAGCAAATATACCAAATATACCAAATATAGTAGTACTGGTAACATTCATCAGTGTTTCCTTCGGCCTTTTCTGTTGATTTTGATTGTTTTGTGGTATTTCTGCTTCCTTATAACTACATGGAGCGACATGCAGCAAAGCACACGGGTTGGAATCGAACCTGTTGTGCTGCTATGCAATGTAGCACGCGCTCTACCAGGTGATCCACCGCGGCGCCTTCTGGTGATATTTGTAAAGATGTTCACAGGCTGTGGACCAGGACACCCGGCCTGAGCCATCGTCAGCGAGGGCTGGCTCGCTTCCCTCTGACAACGGCAGACATTTGGCAACGCTACTGGAACGGAAAAACGGAAAAAAGATCTGAGTGAGATGAGGCGGCGGGGGACGGCGGGACACGATGATGATGACGATGACGTTCCATGACTGAATGTACCTTGAAAACACGGTTAAAATGGTGGAGGAAAAAATCCAAACCTTTGACCACCACAGGTCCAAGAATAACAAAAAAAAAGATTTAAAAGATAAATATCAATCAGTTCGGATGGTTCATTTGTCACATCATTCTTCATTTAAAAACAGATTTTCCCAGAATGCATCCTGCCAGCTTTGTTTTTTTTTTTCAGTCCAGATCTGTCGGCGTTCACCTCAGAGATTAAGAGTTTTTTTTCTAATTCTATTTTCCCCCACAGCCAAACGATGGAAGCAAAATACTTCCAACCAAAACGTGGTTACCGTCCGGTGGCAAACATCCCAGATCCAAACAAACCCGACCCAAATCCGATCGACAGAACCTTCGGCTCGCGGCCATCTGCCCTCCCCGTTCCGTCCAAATCTGCTGATTATCCGGTGCGATATTCTGCTAACGGCCAACGATGACAGATGAGTGGAAACATAACCTCGTTCCACACACGGAGGTGGAGGTAAATATCTTGTCACAATATTTCAGCGGTGTTGCAGCGCCTGATGTGTTTCCATTCAAATGTCATCTTAATCATGTTGCCTGCAACAATATTGGCAACAGGACCGCTGGAGTATCTGGGTCAGCGCGCATCTTTAAAGGAATTAATATTTTGTACGCGTCAAGTTGGTGATGGAGGGATAAAGCCAGACTGTTGACTGTGACCACTCTGCTTGTTTATGCCCGGGAGCATGTAATTATTCTCCCGCCCTATCTGTCTCTGTCTCTGTCTCTGTCTCTCTCTCTCTCTCTCTCTCTCTCTCTCCAAAATGAAGACTACGTCCACACTGAGCCGCATAAATCTGAAAGCTCACTTTCACTGCCAAAATGTCCTCCGTACATTCCGGCGTTTTAAGAAACGATAAGACAAACAAACTTTATTGATTTCACAGAGAAATCACATCTTACAGTTCAGGAAATGTATGAACCATTCACGCCGACTGTACACGCCACACAGACCTTTTACTTATAGATACACAGTATGTATATAAGGACAGGTATGGACGCGTCCGTTTGATGACATCATCATCGGCCCCTTTACTGTTTGAGCCTCGTTGTCGTGCCGACCTTAAAACTGCGTCACGTGATTACGATGTAGCACGCTCCAACCTCGGACCGCCCGCCCTCCTCCGGCCGACCGTTTGAAAACGCCGCAGACAAACATCCTGCACGCTGGAAGGAGCCGCAGACACGAGCGGCCTCACAGTTTGAGCCAACAGATCGCTTGCCTGCCGTCTTCATTTAACACGCCTCACACACTGCTAGAGTCTGCATGCAGCCGTGCAGCCGTGCAGCCGTGCAGCCGTGCGACGCGGCTTCAAGTGAGGACAGAGACAACGCAAAGGATGACACCAAAATAACAAACAAACAGCGACTCTCCTTTATCATCTGCTTCACGAGGACCAGACTGAAGCAAAGGAGAGAGAGAGAGCGAGCGAGCGAGGGGGCGAAGCGGCGTCCTCTTGAAGTCTCCGTGGTCAGAGTGGAACGCTGCAGACACTGCTGGATCCTCCCTCGCTTTGAATCGGAGACATACCTGCACCGTGCATCCCAATCCAACGCTCCCGCGGTCACCTCTGACCTCTGTGAGGCTGCCGGTGACCACACGGCACCAAAATGGATTTCACGAAATTTGTCGTCTCCCGTTTACGGACCCGAGGAAGACGAACTCTTCATCGTTTGATTTCCTCGTCGTCCAAATTACGTCTTGATTACTTCAAGAAATGAAACACAAAAGACAAAATGCGTTTCACCGTTTGAAATATAATTATCAAAATTAAAGTTGAATGTTTTCCCCCGTTACGCTCATTTAATTCTATTTATATTTAATAAGTTATCGATCCAAACAAAACACGACTAATTCAACACGCCGCTTTCATTTCGAACGCAGCCACGTGTAACAACTCCAAGACTTATTTTCATAATAAATGAGACAAATTGTTTTACTGCAGCAAAGACACACAAAAAAGAAAAAGATCCAAATCAGAAGTAGTACCCCTCCCTCGGCAGGCAGTCCAGAAATGTCCATCATTTATGGAAATCAATTCTTTCCATAGACTGTATGAATGTGGCCTAAATGCTTCTTCTTCTTCTTCTCCTTCTTCTTCTTCTTCTACTTCTTCTTCTTCTTCTTCTTCTTCTTCTTCTTCTCCTTCTTCTTCTTTGACAACATGAACCCATGTCCCAGAGTCGCTCTCCTTTCTCATGAACACGTTCAGTGATACCGATGATGAACCGCCGGCGTTTATAAACCATTTATGACCGTGGATTAAACACACGCCGATCCCTTTCATCACTCGGTATATTTTATTCAGGATCAGACGTCCCCCGTCCCTCCACTTTCACTCTTCGTGTCGTAAAGCCCTCAGTTCGCTTTGACTGCTTGCCTTCGTCCCAAATCGTCATTTCTGACGGTTTTATCTCAGGGATGACATCACCTGACCACGAAAAACGGCCGAAGTTATGAATCTAAACTCTACTCGCTGCTTTAATTTGGACCAAATGAAGACGTCTTTTCATATCGTGTCCATGCTGCAGCAGAAAGACAACAAATCGCCCGCGTGATGCCTGGATGTCTCTCATCCTATCTCACAAACGGTAAAAGCGAATCCAGGACAGCTGGATCCGTCCCTGGATTTCTCGGCGTCCCGCACCACGTGGGGCGCTGCGATGGATTCGGATCTACATTCCGTCCCCGTGTTGGCCGTGAACCTGTGTGGAATTTTAACAGTGATATCCACAGACAGCCTGGACGGCACAGCAGACAGCCATCATTAGCGCATCGTGTGATTTTCCAGTCTGGTTCACGCTGCGCCTCTCTGTGTCCACTCACGGTCTCCTACATGAAGACCATTAAAAAATCACAAACAAAACAAAAAGGACAGACATTTCAAGGAGAGCGCTCAGGTAAAAGGAACATCAGAGCCATTTATCTATTTGGACTAATGCTGTTCGTGTGCACGCCGCGTGATGTATAACAGACCGCACCGAACATCAGTCTGACCTCTGGAACCCGAAACACATCTGGGATGTTGGCGGTCGGTCCGACTGCACTTTAAACTCTAAATCGAACAGCTGTGAACGTGCGTGACCTCTCTGTAAACATGGAGAAGCACTATTAGACTCGTGTGTGCCTAAAAATGCAAATCAGTGGTAAATATGTCCCCGCCCCCCCTCAGCAGGAAGTAGCCGGTCCTTCCTTCGTCCCGCCTGGTGGTCCGTGTGTGACTGATTATATTGTTATGGATATACAGTATCCATAACTGTTGTGATGTAGTTTTGTCTCTTGTTTGAAAAGCACCGTGCTGTGATGAGCGTCCTTTATCTTTATCTATCTGTTTCCTGACTGACCACAGCTGCTGAAGTGCACACGTCACTTCCTAAAGAAGACGGATCGCTCCGTCCTCACCAATTAATTAGTCAGAGTCTGTTCAAATGCCAAAGTCCTGAAGTCCTGAAGTCCTGAAGTCCTGGAGCTCCACGGCCCAAGAAGCAGACAGACTTACAGACAGAGGCGGCTAAAGGATCTTTGGAGTCCGTTGGGGTCTTTAGTTCAGAGGTCAGCGGTCTGACATCAAGTCTGGTCCATCGTCCTGCTGGTTAAAGACACGCAGCAGGACGTGTTCCATGTTTTAATACGGAGACTTAACGGACAGACAGAAGGATCCGAACAGTGCGGTCACGACGGCGCCACCATCGGGCCGAGAACAACCAAAAGGAGTGAAATCCAGCTGGAACACAGATGGACAGGATAACCTGCGACAACAAAAGTAAAAGCATACATTTGCTGATTATGGGTTAATGATGTCTTTTTATTGTCAGTGCTCAGACATCATTAGTTTTGTTTAAAAGCCATACGTCCCGTATGTACAACGCTCCATGTGGTTTTGGGTGTAATTATCCATCTGGCCTCCACTTTGCGTCTCTCCTCTCTCACTGGCGGCGTGTGACGATCCGTGCACTCGAAGTGCTTTTACCGCTTTGTGGAACGGCGAGGTAGGCTGCGGCGATAAATGATAGTGTTTTCTGACACACTCCGCTCTTGACTTCACTCTGGCGAATCTGAACGGCACGCTGTGAGATACAATGGTTAATTGGCTGATCCGTCTCAGCGTTTAAGGCATTTCATCGCACGTTTGGTGTCTTTCACTGGTATTCAACGTGTCATTAAAAGAATTCAATTGGAGGTGGAAAACCTTCATTTCCCTGCTGAAGAGAAATGAAGCATCATCAAGCACTCGGCTCGTCCTTAATATCTCCCTGATACCTGTCAATTTGTCCCCTGAATGATCCTCTTATTAGCGCGTGATCCTCGTGCCGACGCGTTTGGAGAAAACCACATTTTTGCCACGGAATGTTTGAAGTAAACAACAAAGAGCGGCCGAGGTGTCGCTAAAGAAGAAGGTGGAGAGCTCTAATCTTTACATGGAGAGATCCAAAGTCCCACGAACACAAACAGGTTCATATTCACACCTGATGAATAGGAGAACCGAGTCACCGAGTCACCGAGTCACCGTGTTTCTAACAATCGTTTTGGATCTGTCTGATGTAACGTGGAGCAGGAAGCGACGGCGGTTCGATCGGCCAACGGCAGCGATTTGGAGGAGGGCCCACGCTAGGTGATCGCCTCGCCCCCTGAAGACACGTCGAGTGCGTTCGGTGTTGCTGATCGTCTTCGTTTGAGTGTTCGGATGAGGCTGGTTTCTGTTAGCTGAGGCTAAGTTACCGTCAGACTCAGACTTCACCCTCATCAGGCTCAGCTGCACAGACGACGTACGAGGCAGAGAGGAGGTGGGCGTGGAGGAACGACGTGGGCGTAAAGACGTGCATGAACCGGCGGTGAAGGTATAGGAGGGAGGTGGAGGGGTGACTTCAAAAGGAATCTGTGTTAAAGACAGCAGATTAAATCTAACCTTGAGTCTTTACCCGAAGCCTCTTCCATTTCCTCCGGTGTCTGTGTGACCTGAGGCGCCGTTGATGCTGCGTGCGGGGGTTTAGAACCCTCGAGGCGTTCACGCTCGGCTTTCATTCATGTCGAGATTCTTACACCTGCGCTGCCATTCACAGAAGTCACATCTGAGACTGGATATTCATGAGAGAAACAGAGGAAGGAGGATAAAAATAATTTGATTATATCCAGCTCCCTCCACCTCTTGCCCTCTTTTCTGTGCAACAAATGAAAACGAATAGAAAAAATGGAGCCAAATATGCTTTTTAGCGATGAGACGGTGTGTGAAAAATTTGCTTGATCGCCAATTTAAAAAAAGTATTGAAAGCGTCAGAATTTCCGTGCCTTTATCCTCACGGATGTTTGGATATTTTACAGATAAAGATGGAGAGGAAACCAGGCGAGCGATTCAGGTCGGCTTTGTGAATCAGCACCTAACATCCAGCATTCAGACTCGCTGAACTCCACCGAGAGGTTCAGGCTCCGAACGGAACGATCACGTTTCACCGCCAGCGACCGCCGAGTCTCATCTTTTTACTCTGATTCCTCATTTTTAGCCATCTCGCTCTCCGACTCCTGAAATTTAGTGCCATGTTGTCACATATTCATAGATTAATAAATCTACTCAATAATTTGTACTATTATTGATGAATTTGTAAAATATTCCAACTCATCACTTTCTGTCATCTTTTTATCTTTTTTTATTCTCCTGTGCCGAATCCTCCGGATGGAGCGGTGGGTATCTGTCGGCTCGTGACTCGTCTGACTCTGTGATTCCAGACGCTCCTCTCCTCGGGCTCGTATTTATTTTGTATAGGATGACCGAGTACACGGAGACGTTCAGAGTATCCGGCACAGAGTGTACCTGCTCACAGCCCTCCGTGTGTGGATGGCTCGTGGATTAGTTTGAGTGAATGCTGTGGTGCACACTGTAGCTAAACCCTCAAATTGGATTAAGTCAAGGTGGGCTCGCTCTGTGAAAGATGCTTTTTACCTGCTGTTTGTTTCTACCTACATTTGGTGCCTTCAGCAAGCCTCCCACTCAAACGCTGGAAATTTATGCACACTAGGAAGAGCACGGCCATTTACGTTCTAAAAGAACCTGGAATCAATAGCCTGAGCAGCTGACAATGACCCAGCACAGTAACGCTGTTTAACAAACTAGTAAGGCTGCTCCAGGTACAGTGGAGGTCCACGGTCCTACAGAGGAGGTCCAAGGTCCTACAGAGGTGGTCCACGGTCCTACAGAGGAGCTCTACGGTCCTACAGAGGAGCTCTACGGTCCTACAGAGGAGCTCAACGGTCCTACAGAGGAGCTCTACGGTCCTACAGAGGAGGTCTACAGTCCTACAGAGGAGCTCTACGGTCCTACAGAGGAGGTCTACGGTCCTACAGAGGAGCTCTACGGTCCTACAGAGGAGCTCTACGGTCCTACAGAGGAGGTCTACGGTCCTACAGAGGAGCTTTACGGTCCTACAGAGGAGGTCTACGGTCCTACAGAGGAGCTCTACGGTCCTACAGAGGAGCTCTTCGGTCCTACTGAGGAGCTCTTCTGTGGATTATTTTGTGTCTTTTTTGCCTATTAAAGTTTTTGTCCCTTCTTGATTGTGACAGAATGAACACTTTTCCTCCCTCCAACTCAAAAATCAATCAAATTGTCTTTATAGTGATAAAAGGATGCCGTGATGACATCATCATCTTCACAAAAATAGATCCTTGCTGAGTACCTTTTAACGGTTTATTTATTTGTGAGAGGTATTCTTTTCTGTCCATGCTCTGTGGCGTTCAGTCCACCATGTTGTTGAAGAGAAACGCCACCGTCTACCTCTCTGTCAGATTCAAGGTCACTTTGAGACGCCGTCCCCGTGTGAGCGCCTCACCCCTTCAAAACGCCGACACGTAAGACAAACCGGTGTGCTGGAATTACAGATGGTGTTTGCTGTCTTACCTCTGATCAGAGGTTTCTGACTTTCAGGAAATGAGAGCTAAAAATCCTCTTAAAGTCCTAAAGCAGCTCAGTGCTGTTGTTTTACATCACACGGGGACAGCTGAGCGCCGCCCGTATGGAAATCCAGGCGCACGTCCAGACTGACCTCAGCTCACGTTTTGAAATCTTTATTACCAGACAAAAGGATCAGCCGCAGTGGGGGGATTTTACAGCCCCTCCTCACGGTGATGATGTCATCACCGTGGATTCTCTCTCTCGACCGTTGCTTCGGTCAGATCACAGAGGCTCCGTTCCTCTCAGGGTACCAGACCTGGACTGCGATGGTAAACGTCACCTACATCACACGCAGCTCCGTGTCGTTGGCGTGTTTATTTTTACCTTTTCGTTTGATGGATTGTTCACTCTGTAATGATGTCAAGAGCTGCCCGTGCTGTTTGCCGGTGAATATAAATGCAGTGGAAGAAGAAGAAGAAGAAGAAGAAGAAGAAGAAGAAGAAGAAGGCCGGATGCGATGATATTCACTGAAACCGGTCCAGATTGCGGACGAACGGTCGGGAGAGCTACGGCGCCGGACGCGTGCTGCATTTTGGCGACGACGACTCAATCTGTGGGTCTTTGTGATGCAGGGATTCATATCAGAGCAACAGTTGCAGCCGGAACATTTGATTGGATTGGAGCCCGAATCGCTCTGATCAGTAAACTCTGTTTGACAAACTAATCCGAGGTAAAGTGAACGCCGCGCGTGCGATCAGTCATTTCCTCCGTCACTCAGCGGCAGCCAGGTGAAGCAGTTAATGAGATCCACCGGAGTCTGACTTCATCCCAGGTGACTCGGTCGATGACACGACACGTGACGTGACCCTCGGAGCTCTCCGAGTCAACGCCGCCATCCGAGTTCGAGGCGAACAGAGCCGTGAAGGATGAGCGTCCGGGTTCTACCGCACCATCTGGAACGGACGGTGGAGCGAACGTACGAAGAGAAACACGAGGCCGCCGTGTACCGAGGACCAGAGCGGAGGCCCTGAAGGGACGTCGGGAAAAGGTCCCCAAGTCTGTCCTCTAAGAGACGAGTCTTCGCTATCTTGGGTTTCTGATGGCGTGTTACAGAGCGTCGTGTACGTGGATCCATTTCTTCAAAGATCTTTAATGGAGGTCGACAGTTTTACTAAATAAAATGTCCTCCAACAGGAAGGGGCCACGCTCACTTTGACCGGGTCCCCGTATTTACGGTCCTGTCCGTGGCCCTCGGGCCCCCCTGCAGAGTGATACATCTGCGTTTTGTCCTTGTACACTGAGCACGATGACACATCGCTCTGTAGCAGGGCGAGGAAGAGTACGGGCACCTCCTCTTCCGAGGCATTTAACGGCCGAAGAAAGGTTGGTCGCTCGCCGCAGACGTGTCCCCGGCCCCTGCGCGGACACTTTGACATTCACATAAAGGACAAGCCCGGTAACGCCAGTTATCTCTCGGTCCAGTGACACCGATGGCGGCGTGGCGGGGAAGAGATGGGGCCGCGTCCTTGTGCCGTGTTTGTGATTTGCTCCCGGACAGGACGGCGGAGATGGAGGGTCCTCGGGGGATGGGTGTCTTCATTACCACAGCCTGCCCCTGGTGAAGGATGCTCCCACATTTACTCCATATGGTTTGACAGAGAGAGACCTCAACAGAGCAGACGAGGCCGGGACGGAGACGGAATAAAAGGGACGGTTTGACTCCACGAGCTTCATATGAAGAGGGACGGAGACGGAGACCAAGAGACAGGGACGGAGACAGGGACAGGGACAGGGACAGGGACAGGGACAGGGACAGACGGCTCCTGTCCTGTAACAGCAGCCTTCTCTCTCCTGCCTGCTGGTTTTTGACGTCTGTTCACTCTGTTCTTGTCGTTGTTGTCACATATTTTTCCGCCTGGGATTCGAACCTGGGACTCATTTCAAGTTGGTTGTTCTTCTGTCCGACTTTGACTTTCGTTCTTCCGTCTTTCTTCAAATCTCCATTCTGGGACTTTATTTGCGTTCACATCACGGCTGAACTTAAACACACTTTTGTAACATCGCACAGATAAATACGCCTCCATCGTATTTCAAGACATAATGGAGGGACGTAATACTCACACCGCTCAGGCGTGTGTGTGTGTGTGTGTGTGTGTGTGTGTGTGTGCGCGCCCCGAGTCTGTCATGCTGCGTACAGATAAGAACGTCTTCTCTAACAACAATGGATAAGAAACGTTTCCTCTTGGAGTCAACAGACGATGACAGACGCAGTAATCCAGGCGTGGATCCTAAACGCGGCGCTCTGACCTTTGCATTGTTTACACGCACGAAGAAGAAAGAAGACGAAGAAAGTTGCGCGCGTGGACTCGTGTAAATGTTTTGGATATCGGAGCGTCCTGTTCTGTATGTGAGCTCTTCGGGCGCCGCGTGCACAATGAATAAAAGAACAAAGAAGAAAAACCTCCTCGCCTTCTCCTCGTCCAAAAACGAAGCGAATGGAAATGCGGCGGCGTGTGAAGGTTGGAGAGCGATCGGTTGGATTCGGACGCCGCCGATCGGAAACAAGATCCTGTTCGCCCGGGAACCCGGCGACGGCGTCCTCACGTGAATGAAGACGGTCAAGACGGACGTGTAGCGGCCCTCGGCTCCCTCGGCGCCTGTCGTCTCTACAGGCTGTCAGCACGCCGCTGGAATCAGACGGACTAGAAACGGGTTCGACTCGGATCACGTCCAACATCCTGGAAAAATAAAGAGGTTTGACGTCTTCGTTCGGCACGAATCCGGACTGTGCTCGGAAAACGGACTCGGTTCTCCTCCTCATGCGGCCGCCGCTCGCCGCTCGCCGCTCGCACGGTTTGACGGCGCTGCGAGTTGGCCGACTGAAGTCTTTGGGTGACTCACTTCGTTATTCCAAACTTACTGAAGCTCGTTTGGAGGTTGCCGGAACTCTAAGAGCAGAACGCCTTCATTCTTCCCCGGTGCACGCCGTCCGCCGCGCTCCATCATTATTATGCTAATCTGTCACGCTACATCAAACAGCTTCTGGCTTATAAATTATAGAGATAATTAAACGAGAGCGTCGGTCCGAGTGCGCCGGCAGCAACCCGGAGGCCGATGTTTTTAGCCACAACGCCACGAGTGGAAGTCCCGCTCCACGTTAAATATTTACCACCCGGTATCTTCAATCATCCGGCTCGACGTGCACTTTGGAGACCGGCGCCCTCGGCCCGCGGCTCCACGGTAAATTCCTCCGCGTGGCGTGCGTTTGACACGTTGATGTGCTCTACGTGAGTAATTGCGGTGTCATTATTCTAAAAGGATTCTGACACGCAGGAGGGTCGAACAAACAGGAAGCACGGGCGGCGCGATGACACGGCTGTTTACTCTGCAGCCCGCCGAGATAAACCCGTCAGGAACCGGCGTGGAGACGAGCAAATCACAACACGGCGCCCAGACGCCACGTCCGGCCGTGTTTACCCGGCGCGAAGCAAATCACGCCGGAGACAAACTCAGAGCCCCCACCGCAGAGCAGGTCCTGGACCGCTACCAGTCTAAAACCCACGTCCCCGTACGGCCCCCAAAACAGGTAAACAAATCAACAAAACAACAAAACAATAAAAAAAATGGAGTTCTTCTGGCGTTAAAATGATATCAGATTCAACAACCAGCAGTACCTCCACGGACCAGCAGGGGGCTGGAACCAAAACGTCTGAGCTCCATTTTCTCGTCCAATTTTTTACTTTCTCACTCCGCCGTGACCCGATTCACTTCTGGTCAATCATCAACGATCTGAGAGCACGAAGGGACGAATCTCTGCCTCATCTGTAGCTGTTTTATTTGTTTTTAGAAGGAACTCGGGTCCTGAACGTCCACACGGTGGGATGTGGTGAGGTGGGGATGTGGTGATGTGGGGATGTGGTGATGTGGTGAGGTGGTGAGGTGGTGATGTGGTGAGGTGGTGATGTGATGATGTGGGGATGTGGTGATGTGGTGATGTGGTGATGTGGTGAGGTGGTGATGTGGTGAGGTGGTGAGGTGGTGATGTGGTGATGTGGGGATGTGGGGATGTGGTGAGGTGGTGATGTGGTGATGTGGGGATGTGGGGATGTGGTGATGTGGTGAGGTGGTGAGGTGGTGATGTGGTGAGGTGGTGATGTGGTGATGTGGTGGTGTGGTGATGTGGTGATGTGGTGATGTGGTGATGTGGTGAGGTGGTGATGTGGTGAGGTGGTGAGGTGGTGATGTGGTGATGTAGTGAGGTGGTGATGTGGTGATGTAGTGATGTGGTGAGGTGGTGATGTGGTGAGGTGGTGATGTGGTGATGTAGTGATGTAGTGAGGTGGTGATGTGGTGATCTGGTGAGTTGGTGATGTGGTGATGTGGGGATGTGGTGATGTGGTGATGTAGTGATGTGGTGATGTGGTGATGTGGTGAGGTGGTGATGTGGGGATGTGGGGATGTGGTGATGTGGTGATGTGGGGATGTGGTGAGGTGGTGATGTGGTGATGTGGTGAGGTGGTGATGTGGGGATGTGGTGATGTGGTGAGGTGGTGATGTGGTGAGGTGGGGATGTGGTGATGTGGTGAGGTGGTGATGTGGGGATGTGGTGATGTGGGGATGTGGGGATGTGGTGATGTGGTGATGTGGGGATGTGGTGATGTGGTGAGGTGGTGAGGTGGTGATGTGGGGATGTGGTGATGTGGGGATGTGGGGATGTGGTGAGGTGGTGATGTGGTGATGTGGGGATGTGGTG
>OMNV01023522.1:0-10323 GCA_900303265.1 Brotula barbata
CCGGGGGACTTCCCAGGATGCACTGTGCTTCCTCCTTCTCCATCTATACTTAGTCATGTCCCATTACTGCATATTACTAACTCGTCTTCGTCCCCGGAGTGTTTCTGCTTTGTCACCCGTCAGGTCCACATGGAGTTTAAGACGGCTTCCAGTTGGACTCATATCCAGATTCATCTTTGCTACTGTTATTGTTTCAGTTGCTCTCTGTTTTCTCTCTTTGTGTCTCCCCACCCTCTCCCACTTTCTCTCTCAACCCAACCGGTCAAGGCAGATGGCCGCCCTCCTAGAGCCAGGTTCTGTTCCCTCCTAGTCCAGGTTCTGTTCAAGGTTTCTTCCCTTTAAAAGGGGTGTTTTTTCTTGCTCATGGGGGAATGTTGGGTCTCTATATATTGAACTGCTTTACCTGTAAAGTGCCTTGAGATAACTTGTGTTGTGATTTGGCGCTATATAAATAAAATTGAATTGAATTGAATTGAATTCGTCCAACCACGACAAGTCTCTCACAGGGTTGACACATAGACACAGAAAACTCAGTTACACTCTCATTCACACCTATGGGCAATTTAGATATTCCAGTTCACCTAAGTGGCATGTCTTTGGAGGTTGGAGGACACCGGAGCACCTGGAGGAGAAAACCCACACAGACACAGGGGGACATACAGAATGGTCCAGTGTCAGCCCAGAACTCAAACCCACAGCATTGTATCCTCAAAACAAAGAAACAAAAATATGAACCCATCTAACAAAAACAGTAGAACATTGGAATAAATAAAGGGGCAGCCCAGCTTAAAACGTTCCCAACACAGGACTGTTGACTCTCAGTGCGTCAGTCACGCCTTGCTGTCCCATTGAAATAGTGGATCCTTAGCTCGTCTCTTCAAGGAACCAATCCATACTTCAGCTCCTAGATTCACTCAATCATTAACTTATCGTAAGACTATGTACTCGGGGAAAGAGAACCAATACCAAGTCATAGACTGCCTATGGGTAGGATTTCAAGGTGAAGAAATAAAAGGGTGATCACGAAAGATGGGCCCCCTGACACACGTGTACGTCAGGGTTCCTGGAGAACCGTGCTGTGTGTCTTCCTCTGATAAGACACACAGCAATGCCTTAGTTTCCATTTCATTGTCACCAATTTTGTGCTTAAGGCAGTTTCCCATCAAGTACTGCCCAAATGCGTTACAAAAGATCCTGCTTGCGAGTCACCTTGTTTGTTTTCAGAGAATGTAATGTGTCACCATGGAGACTGGATGGGTTTAACATCACTGTTGTTGATTTAGGGATTCTCTGCCCTTCTTTGACCAACCAGAATAAAGAACACAGTCATTAGGTATAATTAAGGTTACCACCTCCAGGCATTTTGGGCGGATGGTAAAGCACGCAAATCAAATTGTCTTAGTTTAGTTAGAAAAAACATCATAAAAATGAGATCACCGCACGGTGGCTCACAGCCCCTCCTTCCAGTGTGGAGTTTCCACGTTCTCCCCGTCTCTGCGTGGGTTTCCTCCTGGTGGTCCGGTTTCCCCCACCCAGAAAAACATGTATGCCAGGTCAACGGCACGTTGTGTGTGTGTTCACATGTGCATGTGTGTGCTGCCCACTGCTCCTCATTGAGAATGGGTAAAAACACAGAGAGTTGATTTCCCTGCAGGGATCAATAAAGTACCCTTCTTTCTTTCTTTTCTTTCTGGTAAATATAGATAAACAATCATAAGAGTTATGGTTTCCATTTGGCCTCCCGAGACAGATTTCATCTGAATCCATGGAGCACAAAAGGACAAACAATTAACATCATCCAGTGTTCTGGTAATGAAAAGACAGTGCTGTGATTATTTTCTACAATGTGGTGGCTCTCTGTGATCCTTCAAAAGATCAATCTGAACCTGTGGTCAGACAGTAAGTGGGACACAGAAACATCATCAATGTGCTGAGGACCAAATTTTCACTGATTTTCTGGGATTTGAATTGTGTGAACAGAGAGGATGTTCTCAGCCCCGTTCATGTGTTTAGGAGAAGAGTGCACTGATTTTTCTTCAGGCTGGCCTTGGTGCCGTTGTATTTGACACACTGATATTCTAGATGAAGGACCCTAAAAGCCTCGTCTGTGTGCTGCTGTGTAATGTGGTTAATATTTAATGACCATGATCAGAGGGCTCGAACTTTGTTTGAGTCCAGATTAGGGTCACACACAGATCAACACAATAAAAGCTGCTCCAGGGCTAAATGCTGCTTCCATTACAACCTCTCAGCCAGATTGGGCCAGATATAAAAGTGATAAGCTTATTCGGCGTGAAAGGCAGCGTGACTCGAGTGGCCGCTGACGTGACCTCTGGTAACTTTTCACATCCAGCTGTGGTCCATCAGTCATCGCGCCGAGTGCGACGCCTATCTCCTTCATGTGTGTAGACTGTGGCCACATCCTGATTCCAGTTTACTTGCCGGCGAAGTATATTTACCCAGGACTCGGGAGATAAAGATCTCATTGAAAGATCAAGGTAAAGCTGTGATGACTCTAGAGAGTAAGTAAGAGACAAACACTCCCTGTGTGACACAGCGCCTTTGGGCAAGGCGGCACCATACAGCACATATCCCCAAGTCAAAGCTTTCGCAGGCTAATGGGTGGGAGGAACAGGTATTTTTAGGCGTCTTGGTAAACAAGAGTGTTGACTTAATTCAACACTTATTCAGCTAGATACGTCAATGAAGAAAGCAAAGAAATTACCTGCATAAATGCCGTGTAAGATTAGGTGAGAGAAGAGTACGTGGAATGAAAGACTTAATCAGCTCCTTGTGTCCCGGTGGGAAAGGAGCAGGGAGCAGGTCCGCCTCCGTCCCAGCTTAACCCCAGGGCCCCACGCAAAGATTTGGAGGGCCAGTGGCCCTAGCCGAGAAAACTGAATCACTCTCCCCTGCCGGTCTCTGTCTGATTCCTGTCCATTCCATATCTTCCCTCTCTTCCAGACCGCCTGGCTCAGTGACTTTGCCGGTGTGCACATTCCTGGGCGTCATCTGGTGGGATTTGGTACGTCATCCTCTCCCCAGTTTAGGTGGTAAAGTGATCGCCTAGTGATTGGAGGGTTTGATCCCCCGCTCCTCCGTGTCCCTGTCCAAGGTCCCTGGGAGAGACCCCGACCCCATATTGCTCCCGACAAACAAGTGGGCCTTGCACGGTTACCTGGGCTGTGAATGTGAGGCAAACACTGCATAGCACTTTGGATAAGAGTGCTGTAGAGAGTCAGTCCATTCAGCATCATCTTAAAAACACATATGGAGAACGATTTGATGTTTAACGTAAGATGGGTGGTCATATTTTGGTAAATGCCTGAAAAACATGACTGGAAATAATTCAATAACCTACATGGCCAAATGATTTTCTAGTCTTTTTCTTTATCGGTCCCTTACAAGTGAAATGAGAAAAAAAACAAAACACAAAGAAACAAAACAAAACCCTTTTTACACAACATTGTTTCTTTTTATGGCCATAGAATAAAATCATATTCTTTTCAGTCCTCCTCACAGGTGCAGGTCAGACATTCTGTTTCTCACTGATCCAGACCATTTTTTATGGAATTCATGTCAGTTTACATTTAGGTTTGGGCTATTTTAGGCAGTGTACGGAACTGGAGGCAAGCAAGCTGCTACTGCCAGTACACGAACACACACATATGTTGATGATGACTGACAGGCAGTCTGACCAAAGGTTGTGTGCATGGTGTGTACGCGAACGTAGGACCAAAAGAGAAGCTGTCAAAACATGTAAATACGCACACAGAATGTAAAAAGAACCCAAGTGTCCACGCTGCACTCATGAGAACAGAGTCAAATCTCTCACATTTTCAGCTATTTAGAGTTTGTTTATCCTAAAACTCTTCATTTGCAAAATAAGATGTCAACAATTCTTAACACATTTGGATGTCATGTTTGTTTTGTGGTCCTAACAATGAAATATTGACTCCCTTTTTGAATAAAGATGTTACATGGAATATATTTTCTGTTTTTTGCAAAGGAGCTCATTATTTGACAGACTTGGACAAGTAAAGTGAGAGTGGTTCACAGATGGCTGTTGTAATGATCTTGCGTCCAAAGAAAGCCTAGAACAAATTTCAGACGGTGTGAAATTTAGGAGGACGATGACCAAGACCATCGTCATCGTGACGATACCAGCTAGCCTCTTTTTTCTCGGATATTTCTCAGTATGCATTGTGTTTGTAAAGAGTTTGTGCTTTAGCAATAGTTGTCCGATGAACGTTATAGTGTCATTTATTGTTCATGTTACATGTTCAGTGTGTGTGAATAGGAATAAAAGCAAGTGATAGTTGAGTTAGTAAACTGCCATGCTGACCGTGTTTGAGCGGTTCAAGCCTAATAAAAAGGCATTCCTGGGGGGGGTCCGGTGGTGTCTGGAACACACATGGCCTCTCTGAACCTGACTCTCTCTCTCCCTTTAACAAACTGCTGCTGTGTTACAACAATGACCGCCTTTCCTAAATGTGTGAATGACTAAATTCTAATCCCAGCTGAAACTCCACAATGGAGGCAAAAGAAAACAGCTTGTGCGTCTTGTTTTGTTTATGAGCGTGTGAGTCAAGAGTTGCCCCTGGGTCATATAATATTGTAACTAATTGGTGTGGAGTTCTTGAATTAAGCAAATTGTTTGAAGAGTTAATTTGCAGAGGGGCCTCGTGCTCACGGATGGAGTGAGACACGGTTCCCTGCAGCTGCACTCTGACTTCACTTTACCCACACAAAGAGCACAGCTTTCACCGACGCCTTTTGGTCATCGTAGATAGAGACAGTGTCTGTAGTTAAAGGATCTTTTCACTGGAACCATGCGTGGATGCCTTTAGTGATGCTATTCAGGAGCTTGAGATCAAAGCTGCCAGCCTGGAATCCACCCTAAACATTTAACGGAAGCGAGGGCAAGATTTGGCCCGATTGCCGTGGTGTTAAGTTTTGGTTCTCTCTAATGAACAGGCTACGGCGTGCACCCGTGGCATAGGTATGTGTTTCTTCTCCCCACAGCCTGAGCGGTTCATGTTGTGGTAGCTGCTGCCAAACACAGACCAGAGTCACATGATCTTCCAACTCTTCTGCTGTGCCTTCTTTCACACAGGAGGAGAAGAAAATCATGATCATTTACAATGTTTTGTCTCTGTATTTTGTCTTATTTGCCAAAATAACATTTTTAAATGAACAAATATTCTTTTACAAAAAGTTTGAGTATTTAAGACAAAAATATTTTCAGTACAGCTGCATTCTTTGTCATGCCATATTTGCCGAAATAACAAGAAATAATAAATAATAAGAAAATAAAGTGTCGCTTCACCTACCACTTCCCGCGTAAGTGTCCCAGCTCAAAAAGGAAAAGCCCATTCAGATCACGGTCAGTGGTCCTGGAAGTCCAGTTCTCACGGTGAGAGCTAGACTCTGTACGAGGCTTCAGCCAGCTGGTTCTCGATTCCCACCCGTGTGTGGTCGTAGAGCTCAGGGATCGCTGTGTTTGTAAAGTGTGCGTGGGAGGGAGCAGTGTCACTCTTTTTTTTTATCAGATGGCAAAATCCGGCATCACCAACGTCTAAAAATGGCTGTAAATCTTGAGCCACAAGCTTCAGGTATTTCTTTGTGTCCGTCTAAATTCGTCTGACAGGCAGCGGGAAAGACAGTTGGACTTCTCCCTGCTGAGTCCGACTCTTTCCTGGCTCCGGTCACGGCTATGTTTGGGTGATGCCGGAGTACACGGCTGATCGTGTTAGACATGTTTCCATTAGCATACCTGATCTGCGTAAAGCGATGTTTACATTTTTATTGGCGAACTTCGCTCCATGCAGCAGTAAATCCAAAATGTAAATCCTCACACAACTGACGTGAAAGGTGATGGTGCATCCTCAAATTGTTCTTGATCTCCTCCACCTGCCATCTGCAGGTCTGTCCAGGCTGGATTCCTGCCACGTCTTTGCTTTTCTCTCCAGTTCCACCGACTCGACTCATCATTGATGTACTTAAAGTTCATTGTACCGCAACTCTCCAAGGAAGGGGGTGGGAAAGGGGGAAGGGAATCCTGTGCGCACACAACCTGGGCGGAATGGAAATATTGCGGTTCACGTGTGCCAACCTGATGGTGGGTGGTAAACCGAACCGTTTGGTTTTTCGAGGTTCGGTTTTGCACCCCTACCCCTACGTTGCTTTTGGTATGCGGCTAATGTCGTGGGACACTCCGTGGTATGAGGTCTCTCCAGCCCTCTCTCTCTCCCACTGTACCTGGGTTTGACTGAGTCTCATTTTAACATACAAAGGATTATGATAATTCTACACAGTGGTTTGGGGGTATGGGCTCAAATTTACAAGCTGGAATGTCAGGGGTATAATCCATTTCCAAAATGTAGAAAGGAAGAACCCTCTTAGCTTTTCTACAAGGAACTAATCTTTATCATGTCAAAGTTGGGTGATATCATTTCATTCTAACAGTAAACAAGGATAACTTCAATTTTAATTTACAAATCTGTGCCATTCATTTGATCCAGCACAGGAGCAGAGGCTTCCTGCAGATCCATCACTGAAGAGGAAGAAGAACCCCAGTCCCCTCAGGGAAATGAAGTCTCTGGATTCTTACCCATCCTCAATGAGGAGCAGTGGGCAGCCAACACATGCAAACACACACACACAGACACAACAGCCCCCGGGGACCGACTCCAGATCTTTCACCGTGCCTTAGGTCGGGGGCAACAGCAGGAGTGATCAACCTAACCAAGATGTTTTTGTGGGTAATGTGTTTGGGGAAACCAGAGCGCCTGGAGGAAATGCAGACACGGGGAGATCTTGGAAACGCCACACAGAAAGATGGGAGGTCGACCCTGGGATTCAAACCCACAACCTTCGTGATGTGAGGCAACAGTGCTAACCACCACGCCACCGTGCCACCCTTGTGACTTTGGTCCCTGCCAACTCCAATCTATGTCCACAACTAGGACAGTGAATCTCTTTTTCTGACCTTTTTATCTGCTTTCAGAATTGGGATTGACGTCCTCATCCTGGGTGGTCACAGTGAGTTCCCTGTACGTACAGTCCAGTAGTGACACCAGACCACGTGCTGTCCTGACCTGAGCCGTTGGACAGGAGTCTCCTCCTGCGTGTCACGTTATCATATATACAATAACCCTCTGTCACCTCTCTGTCCACCGTTTATTAAGGATGATAAAACTGAAGGTGATTCTCCTTCAACTTGACTTTTAACGTGGCAACAAATTATCGCTTACACCAAATACAAGAGAAAGGGGCATTACCAATCAAATTTAATGCCCCCACTTCCTCAGAACTTCCTCAGATATTACAGAGCGAGTTTGATAACACAGCTGACCCACAATGAATTCAGGATCAGTTTAAAGATTATTACTCTGCTCAATACAAGTCAGCACAATTCAGGAAAACTACTATTTCTCTCACCTCTGTCCTTGATCTATGTGGAAATGAACTCAGGTTCCAGCTGTGAGACTGGGCTCTGATGATTTCAAATCTTCTGACTGGTATTGAAAAGAATAGACATTTTTAGTAATTCGTTTGATCTCCTAGCTATAATCATCCAGTGAATCAGAGGTTCTTTCTTCTTTAGATGCCTGTAGAACAGGGATCGCTGTTTCATACATTTGGAATGAAACGGGTACAAACAGTTTGGAATCAGGAAAAAAAATCATGGAATTTTCACACTCGATTGGCATCTGTTAGAACTAATAACACACATTGTGAATAAATGGTACCAGACAAGTTTGCCCCCACCCCCGCCCCCCTCGACGTCAAATATATTAGGAATTAAAATAGTTAGATTGAGATGAAAATTCCAACATCTGTACGTAAAGTTGAGTTTCTTTGTTTTGAGCTCTTCATGTTTGAGATTGACTGTAAATGAATGTGAAGTTCAAACAGAACTCTACGTAGAGGACCCTGGACAGTCCAACTCATTGAATGTGTCCTCCGTCAACGTTTGAAGACTGAAGATCTGCTCCGTATTTATCTTTAAAGACATGCGGAGGGTTGGACAGGATCCTGTATGTATAGTAGAATCACTGTGTAATCATTCTTAATCTCTTATTCAGTTCAATTCAATTTTATTTATATAGCGCCAAATCACAACAAAAGTTATCTCATGGCACTTTACAGGTAAAGCAGATTAAGATCAAACTCTAGAATCATCAGCAACTATGAAGTATCAGGACCTGGGAGAGGAGCTCACAGAGGAGCTGAGTCTTCAGCCTCATTAATTCATACATTTTTTTCTTGCCCATCTCTCCTCAATTGAAAATCAAGAGTGAAATTTTTCCAATTTGAGACCACATCCGTCTCTCTGTTTTGTTTTTGACATGCTACAGTCCAATTGGATGTCTTCTGTTCCTCCTTCTGTTTTTCATTGAATGTGAGATTGTCTACATTATGTTATCTTCTAACTTTAATAAGATGGACAACCAACATTTAGGAGCATCTCAGTTCACCTCTACTGGTTTGTTGTTCTTGTATCTGTGCAGTCATTTGAATTGTCTACAGCACATGTAAACAAAGGATCTACATGTGTGAGCAGATGTAGATCATGTAGACACATGATCTACATGATCTACATGATCTACATGCGTATCAGCATGTTTAGATCGTGCTTGGAAACTGATCAAAATTCACAGCGTTGGTCTCCTTGTGTACATGAGTGTAATATTACTGTAGACTACTGCAGTGCATTGTCATATTCCCTTCGGATAAAAGCATCTGCCAAATGTGAATGTAAATGTAAATGTAAATGTAATATAAGTCAGTGCCCATAGTGCAACGAACTGTGGTCAAAAAAAGTGTGAATTTAAAAACACGCTTTAACTGTTTTTGAATGTTTTTAAAGCAATATTTTATTTTACTTTAGATCATTTCAACTTAACTGTATATTTTTTTATTGATGCACCATTGATTGATTGATTGATCGATTGATTGATTTGAATATGGACTAGCTGTGGTTGTTAAACTGTATGAAGTACAGTTTGAATACTGTAAGAGGTACAGGTTAAAGGGTGTATCAGGTACAGGTTAAAGGGTGCGTCAGGTACAGGTTAAAGGGTGTATCAGGTACAGGTTAAAGGGTGCGTCAGGTACAGGTTAAAGGGTGTATCAGGTACAGGTTAAAGGGTGCATCAGGTACAGGTTAAAGGGTGTATCAGGTACAGGTTAAAGGGTGCATCAGGTACAGGTTAAAGGGTGTATCAGGTACAGGTTAAAGGGTGCATCAGGTACAGGTTAAAGGGTGCATCAGGTACAGGTTAAAGGGTGCATCAGGTACAGGTAGAGGGCTATGCGAGGTACAGGTTAAAGGGTGTATCAGGAACAAGGGTGTATCAGGAACAGGTTAAAAGGTGTATCAGGAACAGGTTGGAAGCTGTATGAAGTACAGGTTGAAGGCTGTAAGAGTACTTCTTAGGATTAGCTGTCAAATCCTGCATGTTTCACTCACAAGATTTGATTTTAGCGAGCTAATGTTAGCTAACACATAAACCCAGCCAACGTTAGTCGGGAGGCGAGGCTCACTCATTTGCTGATAGCATTTTTGTGAGAAAGACTGAATTCCAAAATTGCAAGCAAATTTGCCAGAAGTTGACATCAGTGGCCAGTAACATTGACTTTATTATTTATTGACATTATTGTATGGATCGTAAACATCATTTTCATATGTACACTTCACTAAATTACCTTTGCATAAGTAGCATGGAGGTGCGCCTTCAAGTGTCCCAAGTGTTCAACGGTCTTTTCTTTTTTCTGACCAAACACAGTTTCTGTTGAAGCCATTAGGGTTGTTGTTGTTGTTGTTGTCATTAACCCACAGTCGCTTTGGGACAGCGTCACCTGTGCAGGTGGTACTGTTTGAATCTTGAACCATCATTATCTTGTCAATCAAACAATTCAACCAATGACAGGGATGCCTTGTTTATCCTCAATGCGCACAAAAGTTAATCACGGAGTCCCACAAGGTTCTGTGCTTGGACCGATACTGTTCACCTTATACATGCTTCCCTTAGGTAATATTATTAGGAAACACCTTATAAATTTCCATTGCTATGCAGATGACACCCAGCTATACTTATCAATGGAGCCAAATGACACTAATCAGCTTACTAAACTTCAGGCGTGTCTTAAGGACATAAAGACCTGGATGTCCTGCAACTTTCTTCTGTTAAACTCGGACAAGACGGAAGTCATAGTGTTTGGGCCTAAACACCTTAGAAACACATTATCTGATAATATAGCTACTCTGGATGTCATTACCTTAGCCTCCAGCACCACCGTGAGAAATCTGGGAGT
>OMNV01023524.1:0-13555 GCA_900303265.1 Brotula barbata
TGTAAAATTCAATACAGATTTTTTTGAATGAGCCTTTTTTTTTTGCAATATATTTTAGCCGTAAATTTAAGAAAGTACAAATAATCCACAATTTTACCAGAAAATCTTGCTGACTGTTCCATTTCTTCTTCTTCTTGATACTTGTATTGGAAAACGAAAAAACAAACAAACTCCAATGTAGCTATTTTCAAGCATTGTTGTCCATTTTTGTGCCTGTCACTCATCCCTTGTAGGGGTGGAGGGGGCGGGGCTCAGTGTTTACACATGTTGAAAGTCTCTAACTTTATTAGGAAAGGCTTGATTTGCAAAGTAATTGATATGGAAGAAGACAGTCTGTGTTAAACATCTATAAATATGAGGTGGAGACAAAATGCAATAATCTATAGAGTTAAAAAAAGGTGTTGTTTGCTTGTGAGTGACAATCAAATAAGTAAGCTCAGTATAACCGGATTTACACAGATTCCGAGTGGCAGACGTCTGATTGTGGATCTGTTGTGTCTTGTGTACTGGTGCGTGAAGGGTACCTGTCCTTGGGTTGTGGTGAACCCGGGGCTGCTCAGGGTGCAGCTGTGTATTTATAGCTGGGCGTCTTAGTGTCTTTACTTGTTATTGAGACACAGAGATCAGCGCGTCCCGGCCGCTTTCAGGGCAGATTAACCCTCGGCGGCGTGGAGGCAACGTATTTGGACGCGATTCTCTCCTCTTCCTGAGCGTCCTGTTATCTCACCGGGAGGCTCCAGGTCACAACCGGGCACGACGGGGGGAACGAGGGCTTCTGTGAAGAAAGGCGTGGATCTGTAATTTAAGACTTTTAATACACACAGAACAACCTCCCCTCCCTCCATCGCTCCCTCCCTCTCTCCCTCCCCCGGCCTGCCTTTCCCTCATGGAGCTTAGCAGGGATGACTGCTGATCATGGAAGACAAACAGAGGAAGAGAGGAGGACGAGCACATGGGAAGCTGCAGCCGTGCGGGTGCGCGCGGCGATGTGGTTGCTTGTTTGAGAGTGTGTGTGAGGGACGCCATGGGGGCCGTGCTCAGCTGGTTTACTGGGGCTCTGGTTTGGCTCACAGCTCCACTCAAAAGCTGGAGAGTAAGTATAGGCACAGTGTGTGTGTGTGTGTGTGTGTGTGTGTGTGTGTGTGTGTGAGAGCATACTGTTGTACATGTGTGGTTAAGGGCTGCTGCTAAATTCTTGAATGATTCTTCTGGAAAATTGGATCTAGAAATCCCAAATATGAAGCGGTTCTTTCAGTCCTCCATGATCTGGATCAGTCAGATTCGGGTTCTTCTCCCATGGCGTGGTTTGTTTCTGCAGGTCTGAACGCAGTAATCAGTCCAGGATGTGAATCAGCCACACAGAGACGTGTTTGAAGATGTCTGTGGTGTGAAGATTCTCACATAAGTCCCTGTCAATCATAGGGTGATCAATCGACCCATGAACATTTACAGTGATATGAATTTCTTTGTGGGTCCTTCGTTCTGCCTGTCCTGGTCTTCTTATGTTCCATGTGACTTGCTGAGACTCCCTTTTTGTTTTTCCCTGATTTGTGTCTCACCCTCCTCTTTCTTGCTCTGTCCACAGCCTCAGGAGGCCCTTGAAGACTCCCCCCAGCTCTCTGACGGATGTGTCTTAGAGGAGGGGGACTTGGGTGCCGAGTCCTTAGAATGCCGTGAGAGAAGCACGAGCAGGGGCGACACGTCGGACGAGTATTTTGACTCGCGCTCGTGGATCAGTGACACCCTCTCAGATTGGAGTCCAGACAGGGACGAGTGTCTGGATGCTCTGCTGGGCGTGGAGGACACCTGTGGGGTTCACCAAGCCACGGGGGGGAGCCTCCACACCGGACAGAGCAAACCCAGGCGAACCGAGGCGGTCACAGACAAGGACGCCCACGGGGACGCTACGGAGACATTTGTCACACGAGCCAGCTGTAACAGGAGTAAAAGCCCGGAGGACCATGAGGATCCTTTACACAGCGCACGTATCCAATCACAGAGCAGCACCGGAGAACTGTGCGCGACCCAGAGTCAACCCCGTCTAAAACCAGACCCCCGGCAAGGACAGTCCAGCTTCCAGACCGCGTACACGCAAACACAAATCAGCACAGGGGCCGACTGTTTACATGTGAAAAGCCAACGCGGCGCAGGAGGCCACGATACGAAGGTAAACGAACCCGCAGACACACAGGGGGTTAACACACAGCCCGGAGAGAACGAGCTGACTCAGCCAAACGCAGGTCACGACAAGTGCGTGGTGCAGATAGAAGCTGCAGAGGACAAAACTGTGGAGACACAACATGACTCCACGAGGTCGCACGCAGGACGTACAGACACACAAATAATAGAAATATTTAGTCTTCCGGCCGTAGACGTAAATAATATAGATCAGCACGGCACAAACCGGGGCGAGGGTTCAGAGGACCAAAACCCAAGTGGTCCAACCGGAGACGTGCACGGGAGCTACGGAGACAAAAAGGGTCTCTGTAGGGGTAAAATCTATAACAAAGCTCATCGGAGAGTACAGAATAAAGTTTGCAGAGATAACACACAATCTTCAGAGGTCATAGATACACACACATCGGAGTGCGTTTGTACACCGGTGCAGTTTACTCACATAACGAAACACACGCACTCGCAACTCGTCGGGAAAAGCACAAATATCACAGAAGTATGTGACAAATATAACAGACCGGAGTCATTACACACACAAAAAAGGGAAAGTCAGCGTGAAGTCCTGCAGGTCTGTACGAGCCCGGAGAAGTCCCAGGAGGACTCGGGGGTGTCGGATGTTAGCTTGTGTGTTGGCACCGAATCACCTGAGACGGTAAATGAAATCTGCTCTTCCTTCGCGTCTTCCTCCTGTGCTGCTGTCACACCTGTCCCCGAGGCAGGCCCACACAGGAGACCAGATCAAACGCAACCTCACAGAGAAAGGGCGCGCCGAGGACAGGGCCAGGATTTAATCCCGTTTCACACGGACCGGGGGTGTGCTAGGACAGAAATATCCACGCACGGACTCATCCCGTCTGAGGAGAAACTGGTGGCTGAGGCCCGGCCTGCTTCAGCTCAAACCCACTCTGACCCTGCTGAGGCGTCTGTGGGATGTTTGGCTTCTTATCCCCCCTCAGCTAGTCCACTACCCCCTCACAATAACCCAGGAGACGAGGATTCCTTGTCTCTGTTTTCAGAGGAGCTGGGAGGAGAGAGGAGGGTCGGATCATCTTGCTCTCTTCCCTGGCAAAATAAGGGGGAGGAGAGGGAGGAGAGGGAGCCGGGCAGCGAGGCTTATCTCCTCCAGAGAGCAGTAAGCAGAGGCTCTCACACACATTCGCACGCTGACACACCGTCTGATAGCAGCGAGTGGGGAGTCCATCCCAGAGTGCTCGCCGACGATACAGATACTTACTGTACTCAGCATGTGCCCAGCGAGATAGAAAACACACCGGGTCCCTCTGCTGCTGAGTCCGGTCTGGACAGCTTCACGCCGCAAGGGCCAGTTTCCCCGACACACACACACAGCGCTCTCTGCACAGCGCTGGATATCCCCGAACCTCCCTGCAGCGCGGAGTCTCCTCCTCGGCTCTCAGACTCCAACAATAACACCAAGGCCGGTGCAGACGGGACAGACAGAGGACAGAGCGCAGGCAGCTCGCAAAGTAATGAGAAAACAGTTGAGACATTAACACAGGTGACCTCAGACGACCCCCAGGAAAATTCCCTGGATTCACTGGACTATGAACCCGACTGGAGCAGTGAGGACACAGCTGTATCCGGAGGGGGGGACGACCTCGATAGCCACCCAGAGTTAAGCGTGGCTGCGGAGGATGTTAAAGATAGTGTTGTTTGTACATATTTAGATCTCGTTTCGTTCAACTCACATGCACAAAGAGACGAAGGCCTCGAACCGTTATTAAGTTATTTACAGGACAAAGGCCTCTTAGTGGACGCGGAATGCGACGAAGAACGCCAGGGTAGCACTCAGACAAATGATCACAGCGTACCTCACACAGAATCGCCCGAAGAACACGCGGAGGATAAAGAGCACACACACACCAGGACGAGTAGTTTAGAGCCAATCCTGGAGTCTGGGTGCTCACAGGAAAACCTTTGCACAACACAGAATCATCCAGAAATCGATCCAACGGAAGATCAGGAGATCATGAGGCCGGCCGAGGAAGACAGGGATGTTGTCAGTTTTTCAAGGGACACCTGCAGTCCTAAAAGTCCAATTTTCCAACCTGTGCACGAAGACGAAGCTCTAACCAGTGCAGAGTCAGAACCCGACCTGAACCCGGGGTCACCTGTTGAAGTCAGCACCCCAGCAGTGCTACGAAGCGGTGCCGACAGGCCCTGCAGGCCCATGACCGTCGCCTACGATACCGTGTCTTTCGCAGCCAGCAGCTCCTGCGACGAGACAGAGGAGACAAAGACTAAGAGGAGCAAAATAAAAGGCAGCCAGACAGGAAACAAAGGCTCCAAGTTCTCTGTCTTTGCCAAGATGCCGTCTTTCAGGAAGGCGAAAGGTTCCAAGAGTGCCAAGGGCGAGGAGTCAGCCAGGGAGTCAACAGGAGGCGAGTCCCTCCCATGCAGCTCACCTCTGTGTGAACAGGGCCCTCAGGGGGACAACTCAGACGACGAGGTCTTCCTCAAAACCAGCGTTTTCAACCGGGCAGGCCAGCAGGTATTTTCCTCAGAGGCAGAAACGGAGGAGTACGGCTTCTTCCCCTCCACCCCGCGCACCCGACATGTGCGGCAGCTCTTCAGTCACGGAGGTAGCGGGGAGGGCAATGGAGGACTCGGCCAGGAAAACCCCCACCTCAGGCAGGTGCAGCTGCCCGACGGACAGACCTACAAAAGGAGCAAGAGTAATGACAGCCTGAACATCCGCATGCGCTTCGCCCAAGCCCACAAGTCCCTGTCCAGCCTGTTTGAATCACGTCCTCTGGACAAGGAGAACGAGGAGCAGACCAATGTGGGAACTGACGGGGATTTAAGTAGAGCCAAACAGTCCTGGAAGAAGCTCAAAAAGGCCAGGGAGGCTGAGCTTCTGAGGAGGACTCTTTCGGTGCCAGATGAGGAATGTAGGCCAACTGGTACCGAGCAGGACCCTTCACTGCTGAATAGACTCAGCAGTCCGGGGTCACCGTGTTCTCTCAGGGCTCTCCGCCACACCGATCCCATCTCCAAGCGGGGGGTCCCTCCAGGAGGCGAGACTGACAAACCTGACGGCTGCAAATCTGAGGGCCAGAGGAGAAAGAACTCGCCCAACGGCCCCCCAGTCACGCTTCACGAATCCGGTCTGCCTTCATCCTCAGACGAATCTCTGGTGCCCCCCCTCCGCGACACCAGCCCTCTGTCACCTTTGAGCCCCGGCTCGTTGGCCACCCATCTACATTCAGCCAGGTCCCCCCCTGTGTCCACCGAGGGCATCACAGAGACGCCAGTAAGGCCGATGAGCCCCAAACCTAACAGCCCCAGGCCAGGCGCTCAGCGTAAGGCTTTCCGTTACCCTCCCTCAGTCAGGACCAGTTCTCTGTCTCTTCTGGGCCACTCGGTCAGCGTGGAGGGGTTGACGGACCCCCCAGAGAGGCCGAAGACCTTGAAGCCCTCAGCTAGCCCTCTGGCCCTCAGCCTCAGCCCTCTGGAAGCAGCTGAGAGCAGCCAGTCACACATCAGCCTGTACGCCATCGGCTCCATCAGCGAACTGGAGGTAAGGCCAAGTGTGTGTGTGAGTGTGTGTGTGTGTGTGTGTGAGAGTTCAAGTCTTCAGTTAGACCTTTAAATGTCTCACTTTGGATGATGAGTTCGCGTGAATGTCCTGAATAACGACGTTATGATAGAACGGGGGAGAAAACGGCCTTTGTTCAGCCCTCAATCAACATGCCAATGGAGTTCCAGCTCCCTGAGAAAAGTCCTGACTCCCCGCCCACAACACACACACACACACACGTACACACACAGTTTACTCTGCCCATGTGTGTGTTTTGTGTGTGTGTGCGGGCGGGCGTGTGCCAGTATATCTATATCTGTCAGTGTCGGGGTTTGGAGGGAGAACAAGTCGCTCTTTATTTGTGGCTCCGCGCGACAGAGATGAGGAAGAAGAGGAGGAAAACGGCCGAGTCAGCGCTTTCTTCCTCCAGGCCCCCCAACAGTGACCTGACTGCCCTCGTTCTACCTCCCTGTCAGCTCCTCCTGTAGTCAGGAAAAAAACAAAACAAAGCCAAAGCTGGATCACTTGAGCGTCACGCCACCTTGTGGCCGTCTGGCGTTTTACTAAATGTGATGGGAGCAAAGAGGAAATTCATTCATTCATATGGCAATGTGGCTCATGTCGGCCATGATTAATTTAGTAATCATTTAGTCATCATTTAGTGGTCTGTTTCTTTCTAGCTGGCGATCTCTCAATCTGGGATGAGAATTTAGTTGATTGATAAGTTCTGAGCCATACAGATTTAACTCTGGGATGTTGAATTTCTTTCTTTAATTTTTTATTTATTTATGTAAATATCTCCTTGTACACTCCCATATTGACCTCCCTCACACATCACATCATCATCTCCTTCTAACTTAGCAGATTTCTGTGAATGATGAAAGCTTTTTTCATGTGTGGGGGGAAAATGGAGCGTTTATTGGGTCAAATCGGATCAAAGTCGGGTGGATGAACAAAGCCACAATTATGGAAAACAGCCAGGAAGAGTTCCTATAGTCATGGAAATCCTGGAAAATCCTGGAATCATAAACGTGTTTCCAGGCCTAGAAATGATGTGGAAAATGCTAAAATATCTGAAGTTTTTGGAAAAGTTTGACCTGACTACTACTATTTTTATTTCCTATTTAATTGCCTCAAAATTGACTCGTTCTTTTTGGTGACGGTCATAATGAGAGATTATGTTATAAATGTCTTTATTTGCATAGTTAAGAAGAAATGGAAACATTTTGAAATGACTTTAGGCCCCAATCTCACCAAGAAATCCCTTATTTATGACATAAACTGACCTAATAATCCTGAGATTTGAATGTAATCCGATGAGTCACATGATAACATCTGACTCGTTCTTTTGTCATCTTCAGATTAGGATGATTGTTTAAGGACTGTTAGATAAAATGAAGTAACAGATCATATTTCCGTCCTTGTGACTTATTTTTCATGGTTGTTCTGTGCATCGGTGTTCCTCCAGATGTGTACAGGATGTGGGCCTAGTCTGGCTGTGCCGGTCTTGCCGTGTGTGTTAGTACTGGACTGTCTGTGAATGAAAGTAACAAACCCGTAGCCGCAGCACTGCCGTGTGTCTGGAGAGTCGTTAATCTGACTAACCAGGTGACTGTGCGCCCAAAAGGGTCCACAAAACGGCGGTCGATCCGCCGGCCAATCCAAAACAAGAAGGCTGTTGGAGAGCGTCTCCCACGGGAAGGCGTCCGCGGTCCTTAGCGGGCTGAGGCCTGGATCCTGGGCGGACATAAGCCACGACGGAGGCCAAGGGCGCCGGCGCCGGTGTTCTGACGACATCTGGATCGAAGAGGAAAAGAGGTACAAACGCAAACTGAGCCGAGCCATCCGAGGGAGCCTGGGCCAGCTCAACGCTCTGTTCCCCGAAGACATGGACAAAGTAAGACGCCGGCCGGGGAGGTCTTTGTCTCCTCCTCTTCCTCCTTCTCTGCCTGCCTGTATCTGTTCTTCACGGAGCCTCTGTTTCTCCTTGGTGGAGCCTGGATGTCAGTGTCTCGACTTTATTTCCGTTTCTGTTTAACGTTCCGCCTCCTTCCTCCGCTTCTTCTTCTTCTTCTTCTTCTTCTTCTCTTGTTTTCCCTCTTGGATTCAGTTCACGCATGGGTCTTCCTCTCCTGTTTTTTTCCGATTTGTCTCGTTTTCGTCCAACTGGTGTCTGTCCAAACTCGTCAGACCGCAGCTTATGGATAATCCTCTCCCATCTCCGCAGACGCACGTCGGGCTGACCTTGCGGCTCATGCAGGCTTTCCGGGGCATGCCGCTCAAAGCCCACAGCTTCTCCCAGAGTACCCCCATCGGACTGGACTGCGTCGGCTGGAGAAGACGCATCTCCTGCACAAGTAAGCACCGACTTATCATTTAAATGGGAATGTTTTGTTGTGATTTTGGGATGTTCAGACTGTGTTTGGCGTCATGTTGGTGTTTTATTTTTCCATCTGTTTCACTCTAGATCAAGCTCCGTTCTTCTACTGTCATTTCCAACCTTTTCACTGCATTTAAGGCATTAAAACTGAGATAAAGCGGTGATTTTCTCAAGTTAATGACTTGGTTTGAATGTCGTAGCAGGATGAGTAAAAGCTCTTTTCCTGTTATTTTGGTGCTTTGGTTGTTTCCTCACAGTTGAAAGATGGCTATGAAAGACAAATGGTTCTGTTCTGGTTTCGTTCCGCACCACCTGTTGAAGGTTTGGGGTCCATACAAGACCTGACACAGCACTCTGAGCTGTTTCTGGTGGTTTTTCTCATTCTTGTCATTCCATCGGGACATTCAAAACATCATTCTAAAACCTCTTGAGAGCTCTGCAGCCTTTTTGACAGCAATAACATCACTACTGCAGTTCTCCTTTGAACCTACAGGGGGCAGCAAAGTGTTACTCTATGTCAAATCTCCAAGCTATTCAAAATAAACATCCTGCCCTGTTAACTGTACAAATATTCCACCACATAGCTCACGGGGGACCTTTAAGAAATGAAGTTGTGGGATTAATTGGACGGATTTTTCTTTTATTAAAATACCAGAGAGGAGTGTGAGATTCTTTGGAGGAGGGGAATGTGTTTAATCTGCCTCTGTTATCAGAGATATCTAGACACACACACACACACACATAAAGAGTGTGAGATCAGTGGTTGTGCTCCAGATGTCCTCAGTTAAATTAGATTAGACTGGAGTAAATAAAAGCCCGAGGTGACTCATCGGCGTGATGGCACCTCGGTGTCTCGTCTCTCACACGGTGTAACACACCTCGAGCTCCTCACGCCACAATGTGCGTAAACGTTGTGAGTGCCCTCATAGAGCAGCGCTCATCTTTTCCGACGATATCCCTGTTTTGTCTTGTAATCTCCTTAGCCGCTTTCATTTAATCCAGAGGCTTCAGTCATGGTGGCCTGACGTGAAAGGCATCGTTTACACATTAAATGCGATCTAATCCTAAACTGAAACTCCTTATGTGGGCCGTGAGGGCTGTTACCCACCGTTCATGTTGGGTGTGGATCTTATCTCATGAACAGTATTTGCAGACCACATCTGTCTGTTGTCTGACAGACAGGACAGATGTTCACGATCATTTACAGCCTGTAGTCAGATACAGATTACAGTTAATCCAGTGTCAGAATGAGACCAGAAAGTCACACTGAGTGGATTTGATCAGATATTTGTTAAGTTAAGGGTTTCCTAAAGTGTTTATTGTCTTCACACGAGGATAATAATAATAACAGTAATGTTATTATTGTTATTTTGTTTTTGTTTTGTTGTTAACAGATACTGGATGACTTGAATTTCCTTTGGGGTTAATGAATTATCTATCTATCTATCTATCTATCTATCTATCTATCTATCTATCTATCTATCTATCTATCTATCTATCTATCTGTCTATCTGTCTGTCAGTCTGTCTGTCTGTCTATCTATCTATCTATTTGTCTATCTATTTGTCTATCTATCTACCTATCTATCTATCCATCTATCTATCTATCCTGTAGTTTTATATTATGTGATGTTTATCTTTTCATAACTTCTTGTTTTTGGCATTTTTCATATTTGAGCTGAATTTTTATAATTTTAAGATGTGAGCGTTCATTATTTGTTATTTGATGATGATACATCTCACTTATTACATGTCATAATTCACTGTTTGAATGTAGCACAAATTATAAAGTGAGTTTTCTCTTAGTGACAAAATGATAAACACGCTGAATAATTGCCTGAACCTGAACAATTGGATGTATTTTGGCCTCTGGGTGGCATTGAAAGCAGCATTATTGGTGGCAGGTTGCAGATTGAAAATATGTAGATATTGAAATAATAAATCGGGAGCTTTCAGCCTTAACTATGCTCCGTAGGTGCGTCGTAATACACTGTGACATAGGTTTGTTATTACAGATTGCAGATGTTTGGTTTCCCCCCTTGGTTTAATCCACTTGTACTGATCTGAGCAAAGCAATCAGGCTCAGCAGGAGGTGGTCTCAGTCTGGATCACAAAGACTTAGACCAAAGCAAATGAAGTATCCGTCTGAAAATCCATAAATATAGACGAGTCTATAGACGTTTTATATAAAAGACTTTGTGTTGTGATGGCACCGATGCTGGATTCTGCAGCATCATGGATTACAGAACATCTTCAACCTCTTTTTGTTTGTGGAATTCAGAGTGGTGCTGTGATGAAACTCACTCTCTGTGTACAGTGTGTGTATGGTGGTGTGTGTATGCTGTGTGTGTGTGTGTGTGTGTGCGCCGCGTGCGCTCTTACTACCTACCCTTTTTTTGTCTTCCCTCCATCTGCTGCTTTTTTTTTTCGCTCACTCTGACATTTTCATCTTTGGCATGACATCAGCTGTATCTCTTCCAGCGTGCGCCATGTGTGGGCTGATGGAGCAAAACGCTCACAAACAGCATGACATCATCCCGTAACACGTGGTGTGATCACGGTGCTGTTTGATTCTGTGTGTTTCTACTGTAGCTGTGTTTTACTGATGCAGAGAATAACAGGACGGTAAAAAGACTCCCATTAGTCTGTCTGTGTGAGTGTGTGTGTGTGTGTGTGTGTGTGTGTGTGTATGTGTGTTTGTACAGCCATGGTAATTTCTTATTCTTTGCTCGATGATCTTGCTCCATGAGCTTCCCTTTGTGAGGAAAATATGATGTCATTGCAACTTTGTCCTTTGGGATTAATGTCTTAACAACTATAGACTAAACAGTGGAAAGGGTTTGTGGTGTAAAAGGGGCGGGGCTGTTAAGTTTAATACACTAAAAACGTTACAAAACAGATTTACTTTTTTATTTTCAAAATAATGTGGTTAACTGGATACTTACAGCAGAGATCAAATAAATAAATCCTGCCTTAAATTAGACAAATGAAGAGGCTCATTGTGATCTCCTGACAGACAGCGGTCTAATGACGTTTACAGGATGACTCAAGAGTCCCAGCACCAGCCTGAATCTCCGTCCCAAAACCCTCTGATTCCGTCTCGGCCTTGTCCTTATTTGTACCGACTGTCAAAGAGCGGTGCAGAGACTCCCTGTAGTGCTTGTCTTTGTGCTGACAGGGGAGCATAACATCCTCCAGCTGAGGAGGATTAAAAAATGTCCCAAAAAAACCCATACAAAGTTACTTTCCCCCTGCAGATAAATAGGATGACTATTATGTTAGAGTTTAATATTTATATTTTAAATTATATATCGTCATGTTTTTGAAAAGTTTGTTGAATGACCTATATCCTATATCAGCTAGCCAAGTTAGTTCAGCACGCTAACTTTTGTAACCTCCACCCATGTGCTAGCACGTGGGTGGAGGCATTCAGTGATTGACAACAATCAATCGTCTTTCAAAGGCCGAAGAACAAATCCCATTTGGTCTAATCCAAATAAAATAATCTGCACTAGGGCCTGATCGATATATCGGCCAATATCGGCCTATTGAAGATATATCGGTATCAGTGTATGTTTGCCGATGTGCGCCAACATAAAGACTTTTTAAGGCAGAAAAAGACACATGTAGTAGTGATATATATATATATACTGTATATATATATAAGTATTTGTGTTACTTAATTTACAGATATTTGTAAACCGTAAGATAGGTGAAATTTACTGTTCGTTGCACTGATGTTTAAAAACTATGATATAGATTATATGTTGATTATATATGATGTAAAACACGTTGAACCACACACACACACATATGTGTGTGTGTATGAACAGTATATCGGCCGATATATCGATTAGAATTTTCCTACGCCCTACCAAGCAGTATCGGCATCAGCCTCAAAAATCGGTCGGGCTAAACCAAACCTTTGCGTGCTCGGTGACAGTAAGTACAGTAACATAAGATGACACACGCAGCGTAATACACACGCTATAGACGCTCACATTTGTTTAATTGCCGTATGCTATAACCAATCGGAGGCAAGATGGCTGTAATTACAGCCAATCGGAGTGAGCTGCCAACTCAGCACGCTTGTCACAGAGCCAACGCTCGGGGGAGGAGCCCCGTGAGAGCGGTGCCAGGGAGACAGACGGCATGGAAATTCATTATTCATTATTTATAAATCCGTCGTTACATAATTACGTTATTGGTGGAGTATTTTCTTAAGTGGTTAAATTCTTAGTAGCGGTCAATCAATCATTTCTCGACTCGTCTGTTGTTTAGAAAAGGAATAATCCAGCAAAATCCAGAGATATGAAGATGAGCACAGATCATCACTCTGAGAGACAAGACAACATCGGACAATGATGAGCTCCCTCCAGCCAATCACAGAGGAGTATGTTCAGTGTCCATAAGATGATCTATCGTCACATCACACTGTCATCAGTCAGGTCACACACACACACACACACACGTACACACACAATGTGTGTGTAATGAGACGTAAAAAGATTCAAAATAAGAAAACGGACACCGTACGTTTACATTCTAAAAGGCTGCTCTCTAAGTTATTGCAGATCGTGTTAAACCAACACAGAGTAGTGCGTGTGCGTGTGTGTGTGTGCGTGTGCGTGTGCGGTGTAGTGAAGTAGGAAGGGGCTCTGGCTGTTTTCACACTCTCCCTTAATGGATTCTGCACCATTAGTGAGTCCATGCTGTCAACGTCGAGCAGCAGAACCCCCCAATAGGACCCCCACTGATGTCAGATCGGTGAGAGAGAGAGAGGGAGAGAGAGCGAGCGAGCGAGAGAGAGAGAGAGAGAGAGAGGCTACATGAGAGCTGATTGTGAGAGCGGTGGGGAGGTGAGCAGCGCTGCTTCAGCTCTCCCAGTCTGTGGATGTGAGGAGCAGCAGTAAGTTGACAGCTGAAGCTTACCTCAGCGAATAGTGCAGCAGATATCAGCCTCCTCCTCCTCCTCCTCCTCCTCTTCCTCCTTCTTCTCTTCACTCTCTCCCGTCCAAGGGAATAAACCACCTGCTCAACCACCTCGCCTGCCTCTCTTCCTCCACCGCTCCTCGCCCCTCCACGCCCCGTGTTATCTGTCTGGATCTGGATGCGGACCCAGCAGGGCTCGGAGGGGGGCGTGCCCCTGCCTGGGGGGAGTTGCGGGAGCAGCGGCAGCGGCAGCTTGGGGCTGTCACCTGGGTCCGACTCAGACGGAGGGAGCCCGACGGGCGGAGGTGTGGACGGGATGGTTGATGGAGGTCTCGGGGTTAGTGGATGTATGGGGGGAGGCGGAGGTGGAGGTAGCCTAGGCGGCACTCTGAGGGGCGTCCTGTCTCGCTATTGGAGCTTAGAGAGTCTGCACTCCACCACAGGTAAGAGCCCCGAACGCACGCAGGACACATGCACACACACGCATGCTGCATCGCTGCGCAAGTCTGCGGCTCGTTTTTCAACCCAACG
>OMNV01023524.1:13575-34882 GCA_900303265.1 Brotula barbata
GAACACAGAAGACGGAAAACCTGGACGGGGAGACAAACGCAGCCCGGAGCCGAGTGTTTGTTTCAGGGCTGGGTTGTACGCCTCTCTCTGTGTGTGTGTGTATGTGTGTGTGTGTGATGAGGAGGGTGCTTTGTTAGTGTGTTTGGGTGGGCCGTCTGTTTGACACCGGAGTCTTGCAGAACGGGCCGGAGAAAACCACCATCAGCTCCAGATCCTGAGGAGGCAGGATGACATTTCTGTTCACACACACACACACACACACACACACACACACTGTACACGCCATGTCACTCCCAGTCTTGATGGCCCCCCCAGAGATGACAGTGGACTTGAAAATCTTGAAACTTGAAAACATCTTCCTGGTTTGTTTGTGGTGAAGTTTGTGTTGTCGTCGCTCTAAGTATTTGAATAATTTCCATAAACGCCCCGTATGATGCAGCAGACCCTGACCCGGCGTCACCGTGAGTCAGTGGATATCCTGTCCCTTTACCACAGCGGTCCAACGGTGCTACCTTACCTCCCAGTGGACCACGCTAATTGTAGCTATCTCAGTCGTCAGATTGAGTGAACCCGTCCCTGCCACAATCAATGAAGGATCCACCTGTGGATCCGGAATACGGCCAGCGTTCCCACGGCAACACAAGTCTCAGGCAGGATTCTGTGCAACAGTCACCAGGAAAAAAAAAAGAAATCTGCCGTGTAACAATAAACATCTGTTCTAAAGAGGTGCAAGTCCAAGGATGAGTTGAAACAACAGAGGACACAACCGGTCATGTGACATTTGGACCGAACGCAGCCAAGGGGAGGAAAAGGATCGGCCCACTCCGAGCCACTCACAGTGCAGTGGAATCCAGATCATGAAAGGGGCCTTCTGATCTACTCTAAGTCCCAAGTCCCTGTCCATATCCAGGACCACATGTTGAGCGTGACGTGTCAATGTGGACCGAGCGTCCAGTTCCGGACAGTTGTTGTGTTTCGCATGAGGGACTCTGTAGGTCGTTTCATCTCTGGTTGCCGTGGTAGCGCTGAGCGTGTGAGGTACCTCAGCGTCTAATTGGTGCTGTCCTCTCCTCGGCCCTACCTACCAGCTCATTTGCATCTATTTTATTGTTGTCAGCGGAGTGTGTTTGCCGAGGCCGGCTGATTAAAGAGCGAGCAGAGACGCCGGACTGTAGAATGCAAAACAGGAAGAATAAACAGATCGAGGAGGCGGAGCAGCTAATAAGACGCTGGCATTTTGTTGACACGGCATCGCGTCGGCTCTGTTGTGACTCCCAGTTGTTGACTTTCAGTCAGTGTGTGTGTGTGTGTGTGTGTGGTGTTGAGATTGTAAAGAATGTGTGCTGCGTGCCATAAGTGTGTGTGTGTGTGTGTGTGTGTGTGTGCTGTGACTCGGTGAGGGAGGAGGGGTGATAATGTACAGGGTGGTGGGAGGAGGGTCTGACACGACGGAGGATATTCTCATTGGAACAGAAGAGGAAATGTGTGTTGCTTAGCAGTTGGAGGTGGACGGAGACACACACACAGACACACACACACACACACATAGTGTGTGCAGGGATATGTTGCGTGGCGCACATAGTAACGTCTTTTATTTTTCTACGTTTTTGTCACAGCCATGTCACGCCGTCTCACAGTTTGTCGCGCTCACACACACAACCCAAACACACACTCGCACATTCATACACACACTCACACACACACACACCAATTTAGGAGCCCTTTCAGTTATGCGCTTGTATTGATGTAATGAAATCCTTAAGATCTGCAGCTGTTTCATACAGATGTGGATTAAGCAGACATCCTGGATCTGTTTATGTAGTGGAGACAATGAAGATGAGCAACGATGGCCATGATTTGTTTTCTCTTCGCCTCAGTTGCAGTATTGAACACATCCAGTCCAACTAATGACTCCCAAACAACGAGGATTTACAGTCCAGGCTGGTTAAAGTATGTCGAGCATCGATTCTGTTGAATATCCTCCACGTTAACCTCCACTTGATCCATGATTGATCCTCTTACAAAGCCAGTTCACTTGTCTGTTCGGTTTGGACTCTGATTTTGTCATTCTAAAGCAGGAATTTTGTTCAATCAGTCAGCTTGGGTGTGATCTGGGGAAAAAAAAAATGGTTGTTTTTTTTCCCCGTGGGAGGATTGAAAAAAGAGAGAAGAATCCTCTGAGGCTTTTAAATAGAACAGACACACACACACACACACACACACACACACCTCCTCCTGTTTACAGATCTGTCAGAAACGCTCCAATTCTTCATCGCGTCGAGTAGACGGATTGTTTACAGAAAAGCTGCGAATCAATGACAAATTCAACACCCAAACTCAGATCATTTACATCTCATCTCTCGGTACGATCACACAGAAAAACAAACTTTTCCTGACGCGGGCGGACGGTCGATTCGCTCCGGTGCTGAGACTGTCCCTGTGGTGGATCCGAGTTGTCAAAACAGAGCGAGGATCCAACAGGCCGGCAGCAATTAGGCGGCCTTAATGGTCCTGTTGTCTCCGATCTTCCTTTTCGTGGCATAGGAGAAGCTCTGCGTGTGCTATAAAAGAGACGAGCGTGATGTCATACACCAACGCATGAGGCATTTTTTTCACTCGGATCAATAGCAGCCAGCGTTTTCCTCCCAATTACCATCGATTGAACGGTGATATTGACCTAGAACGTTGTTTTTCGTTGTTGTTTGTGGAGTTTATTTCAACTCCAGGCTGGAATCGTTAATGATTAATAACACTAACCTGGTTTTTGCTTGATTTCCCTCTTCTACGTCATCATAAATTAAGAATAGTTTTTCGCAACAAAACATCTGTGCCCGGTGTCGCCCATCTGGTCCGGGGAATCGTTGCAGTCAGCGCTCATATTTTTTATGCTGGGGGTCTTCCTGATATAAAAGATGGATTTATGGGGACAAAAACTCTTCTGTTCGCGGCCGCGTTTGATCGCTGAAAGTCTATAAACTCCAAATATCCTTGAAAGACAAAGATTTTCAAAAAGTTTATGAACGAGAACGAGAGTAGGAATGAGGTGGGCTGGACAGATCATGGACAGATTTTATTATTTGTTTATTTAATTCACTTAACTCTTATAGTCTAAATCTTACAGATATATACAATCTGGATTCTAGAGATATATACTTCAAATCCTGCAGATATATATATTCCAATTTCTACAGATATATATTCTAAAACATACAGGCATATATATACCAAATCCTTAAGATATATAATCCAAATCCTACAGCTATAGATTCCAAATCCTACCAATATATATTCCAAATTCTACAAATATACATTCCAAATTCTACAGCTATAGATTCCAAATCCTACCAATATATATTCCAAATCTTACAGATATATATTCCAAATTCTACAGATATATAATTCAAAGTCTCCTGATACAGTATATGACCCAAATCCTACATATGTATAATAAAATCCTACAGCTATATTATCCAAATCCTACACATATATAATCCAAATCTTACAGATATATACAGTATTTCAGCTTCTACAGATATATAATCAAAATCTGACAGATATATATTCCAACCTCTACATATATATATCCTAAATCGTACAGATATATAACCCAATACCTCAAGATATATAATCAAATCGTACTTCCAAATTCCACGCTATATACTCCAAATCCTACAGATATATACTCCAAATCCTACAGATATATGATCCAAATCCTACAGATGTATACTCCAAATCCTACAGATATATACTCCAAATCCTACAGATATATGATCCAAATCCTACAGATATATACTCCAAAGCCTCTCCAGTGTATTCTGTAGGAGGTCACTCTTTATTATTGGCGTATATTTTTCCTTTATATGTCCTTAGATCAGATTTTAATTGACGGTGTAACTGAGGTGTTTTTACTGGAGGGAACAAAGGGAGACCATTTTTTTTTTTTTAGTTCTTAGTATTTATAGTCTGCTATGTGTCCTTAGTGTCCTCTGGTTATTCCCACAGTATAATTTACTAAGACGCCCATACAAAGGCCTCCATAAATCCAAAGCAGCGTTATAACACACCTCCTTTTACAGACGCTGTGTAATGGACTTGGCAGCTCTCCAAGAGTGTAGAAAGCTCAAATCACTCCTCTTTGTCTTTGCTGGGGAAAACAGAGGAAGAAAAGACTTCATTTCTGTGTCTTCTCTCTCTCTCTCTCTCTCTGTTGGGGGGTGAGAGGGGGATGGGGGGTGAGGAGTCTTTCCCCTCTAATCAGATTCCATCAGAGCTCGTCCTCCCTGACATGATATGAACCCGGGCAGAAACGCTCTCCTCCTTCCTCCTCGCCTCGCATCCATTTCTGCCTCGGCCCGTCTCTCTCTCTTCGCCTCCCCTCGGTGGCGTGCTGCGGGGAAGAGGAGAGATGGGCGAGCGAGCTGCACGGGAACTTTGATGGCTGCACGCAAAGTGGTCCCCGTTAGGCTGATTGACAGGCAGGCATGGTGGGGGGAGGGGTGCTGGCCGACGGCGACTGATTACAGGTTGACAAATGCCCCTGGCTGCCACGGTAACCCACTTTACCTCAGACGGTCAAGTACAGGCGTTAGATCTTCTCCTTTTATGGATCATTTTAATGTCAGGCCAAATTGTTTTTGTAATAAATTGAATTCAGTTTGACAAATGGACGATGAGCATATCTCAGCTCATCTTGGTGGTCTAGTTTGAGGTGCTAACTCAGATATTAGCAGACCAAAGCAATAGATCAGGGGGGTTTGGTCCCTGGACCTCCTTCTTTCTGGACTCAGAATCAACCTGTGGACCTCTGATGTATGTGTGTGTGTGTGTGTTCGTGTGTGGTCTGAGCTGAGGTTTATTCTTACCAATTATTGAGATTTCTGGGCGTGGCGAGTCGGACTCCATCTGTCTCCGGTTTAGTCCTGTATTTATTCTTCACCTCTGACTGTGTGGAAAATCCACTGTGACAGAGGTACGGGGACGCATAATTTCATTTATGTGCTTTAATTAGTCTCAAAGAATTAAAAAAAATATATACACAAATATTTTAGCGGCTTCTCGTATTGAAATTACCTGCAATGCCTCCATCAACCACCAGGGGAATGCAGAACATCAGCAGAAAAGCCCCCCAAAAAAGTCTGTCCATCCATCGTTTACTGTTGAAATTAATTTGAAATGATGACGATTGCTTGTATCTTGTCAGCAGAGATGATTAAACAGTTATTACTGTTTAAAACAACATCAACACCAAAGACAACATCTGGTGTCTAACGTGGTACAAGACATGGATGAAAATGGAGCTGGTGTCTCTGACCGTTTGTCCTCCGTGTCCTCCGCTCAACCGTTCGTCCTCCGTTGTCCTCCGCCTGACTGTCTCGAACCGGTTTCGGCTCTTAAGTCTTCTTCTTCAGTTACAGCAGTATTGATACATCTCAACTAACACGAGCGAGGAACGGATCGATCCGTCAGTCTCGGGCTCCGTCAGTTCACGTTTCGGCTTTCGGCTGCTCTCTACGCCCTTCATCGCGCTCCTCCACATATCTGCCTTACCTGCCTGCCGTCTTTGTTCATACACACTCAAACGTCCCTAATTCTTCTGGATTATTCAAAATTATCATTCTGAGTTCTTGGTCCAGTTCCAAACCAACTCGTCTTTGTGGTCTGAGCGTGACGCACACTTTTTATTTAGTAACACCATAGTAAACATTTTGCCGTTTTATCTTTGTTGTTCCCACGCCTTGGTATTTTTGACCCGTCAACATCGCAGTAATTCCATCCCTAAGAACTCAGTCTCCTTGTCTTTAAGTGTCCCAAGTGTCCCTCTGAAAAGCAGGAAGCAGAGAGATGGAGAATGTTTGGAATGTCAGATAGATGCTGCTCCTGTCAGACTCTGGAGGATCACACCTCCAGGGACCCCGAGCCCAGACAAGACGTCAAAAAAACCACAGATCATTACAGACAAAGATCCAGAAGTCCTTCATGGGACTAGTATTACCTGAGGACATCATGTGACTTAAAGATGAGACGGGATCAGTGATGTCTGTATTTTACTAGAACGTAGGGGCGATCGAGCGAGGTAGAGCGAGCGAGGCGTGACTGAAGAGAGAAAGGTGAATGAGAGGAATAAGACTGGATTTTCTGATTGTTTGACTGAAGCCACGCCCCCTCATCCATCCCATCATCATGCGTTGTACCCAAAACTCTATCAAAACCTTCATTTATAATTTTGACCAGGAAAAGGGCTGAAGAAAACCAAAGATCTGGAAAAAAAACACCCTAAATCACAGAGATGCCGATTCTCACACGACCTCTCTGTGTTTGATGACATGTGGTCGTTAATTTGTGGTGGAATTTTTACATAACAAATTCCAGACACGAGTCACATGGGATTAAGATCACAGACGACCTCTGCTATTATTACAGATTACCAGAGGTCTCCACACAATAATAATAAACCCCCTTAAGATCCGAACCAGGAAGACATGACAGATGAACAAAGATCACAAACCAAAACTCAGCAAACGGGGATTAAATACACAAACAAGGAACAGGTGAAAGCAATGAGGTAATCAGGGAAGGGGTGGGGGCGGAGCCAACAGGCAGGAAACTGAACACAAGAGTGCGTGGCAGTGAGACGGAGGAAAACAACAAACAACACTGACAACAGGAAGCTCATGTTTATATACTATATACTGTAAACCTATGTGTGTATATACTGTATACTGTATATATACATATATAAATTGAAAGTGAAAAATTAGTCTTAAAAGGATCAGAATTTTCTAAGAACACCACAACTTTTCTCCCGCTACACTAATTAAGAATAAGTGTTGTTCATAAGCGTCCATAAGTGCTGAGTTCTTCCTCCTATAATATTTATATAAATACCAGCATCAACAGAATACAAAGATTTTGGTGTCGTACGTTCGTCTGTGCTTTCTTTGAGAGAAAAAAAACAAAAAGGGGGAGAATAAGGTGAGCTGCACGGGCGCAGCCGTGGACCATCTGTCTTCAAATGTCAGCCCCACCCTCCTCATCCTCCTCATCCTCCTCCTGTGGTTTTTTTTTTTTTTTGTTCCACCGTGTCGCTCTTCCCTCCATTTTCTGCTCTGGTCCTCCCGTCTCCGCTTGTTCGCTCAGGTTATCCTCGTCTACCTTTTTCTCCCTCCGCTCTTCCTTCGATTTGCCCATCCCCCCCTCTCTGCTTTGACTCCCCTTCCTCTCCCCACACCCCCCTTCTCCCTTTTCTTTAGTAATAAAGCGAGGGAAAGGTGAATAGTGACAGTGAGGGGATGGAGAGTGTTGGTGTCTCTGCGTGCTTGGGCCAAGGCCAGAGGAAGAATCCCCCCCTCCTCATCATTCTTCTTCACTTCACTCAGTGTCTCAGCTGCACATCCTCCGATCTGATCCGTACCATTTTAAGGCGATAAACTTGTGATATTTGTTGCTAAAGTTGCTCCGGCTCCACAATTTACTCGGCAATTTTAGAGAAAAGCTGCCGCAAAATCACTACAATCACAAAATAACTGAACGGAAAGGCTTCAGTCACGGTGTTCAAATGGATTCCTACAGTTTGTGTGTGTCCTGAGAAGACCCCGACCCACAAACACACACACACACACACACACACACCCTATCCTCTGCAGCATCATCTGACTGTAAAATTGTTTTGAACTAATCTAACATGAAGGAACGCGCTGGAGGCTCGGCGCTGCTTCGCACAAACTCCATCACAAATAAACTTTGTTCACCCGACGGACGGATTTTCACGGAACGATGTGAACCAAACCGTGATCTGGATACAGAGGTGGTAAAGATGTCCAGATGTTTTGCTCTGAATATGAATCAAAGTGTAGGTTGTCTTATCTGATGGTTGACTAAAGTGTGTTTCTCAGGTGTACATGAGGAAAAAAAAGGAAGATGCTCTGAGTGATGTCATCGTATTTACAGAATATTACAAATATTGACTCAGTTAATATTGATTAAATTCTTGAGTTAAGCTGAAGCGGCTGTGAACTGATTTTTCGTCCACGGAGCCCAGATTTTATTCATTTGGTGACATTTCATCGCTATAAATGGAGATTGGATGATTTCATGACCCAGGGGTCAGTTTACAGGTCAGAGGTCTTCCAGTGCTGCCTGTTTTCCCACAGTTGCGATGCCCCCAGCTGGATTCTTTTTAGACTGACGGTCGGGGGAGGGGTGGTTTGTCTCTTCTCTTCCGTTCCTGGAGGACAACATGTCCCTCTGTTTCTATGTATAAGATAATAACACCACGTTCCAGACATCACTTCCTCCCACCAGCACACATTTGTCTTGTTGGAGCCGGATTCAGCAGGCAACGCTCTGTGTATCTGTGTGTGTGTGTGTGTATGTATGTGTTAGGCGTGTAAATATTTAGCATTTGATCCACTCAGGTTTTTCTTTAATGTGTAATCTTACTATTCTTGAAATGTTTTTCACATCTGTGCTAGTGGTGTTAGCCTGTTAACGTGCATGCTAACAGGCCATGTGTCCTGTGGCTTTAAACTTTTTCTTTTAGCTTAAATGCTAAATAAAGTTATAGCCCACGATAGTAAGTTGTCAAGCTAGGATAAGAATAATAAAAGAATAATAAGAAAACATTTGAATGGAAAAAAAAATAAAGCAAAAAGGAACAAGAATGTATTGACGACACTGGATGATGTTAGCTAGTCCATATTGTTTAGTTTATTTCAGTTTCTTCAACTTTTAAACTATAAACAGTCATTATATTTGTAGCATTAGGAAAAAAATAATTACAAAAAAACAAATAAAGAGATCAATTTATATTGACTGAAAGGTGTACCTTGATGATTTTGATCAGATCGTTTAGATTTACACACTGAAAATGACGGAAAACTGTCAAATTGACAGAAAGAAACAAAAACTCCATAAATGTAAGATAACTAAAGGAGTAAAATGGATGAAATGTAATGTCAATACATATAAATAGAATAAAAAGAGGACTCTCTAAAAGTCTCTAAAATGGGCGATGAGAGGCGATTTGAAGGATGACAGTGATTCCTTGAACCTTATCTCCTCAGGCAGCTTCCTTTCCAGAGTCGATGCCTCCTTGTTGATTTTTCTTGTGCTCTGTAATTGGAAGCCTTTGGAACAGAACTCCCTGTTTACTGCAATTTCAAAAATTCGACACAAGCGTCAGACTTATGGTTCATAACGGCCCGCAATGAGAGTTGTAACAGGACAAAGTATCATGTTTTACTCTGTTGTATAAAGTATATAGAACAGTACATACGCATAGGATGTGAGTGTCCACGTTTAGTGTCCTCATTTTGTCTTGTGTGTATTTTTTCTGTCCCGGCACGACAACATTCCGTCAGTTCTACTTGAATCCTAAACGTGACGCCACGGTAGCTCAGTCAGACCAAAGCAAACGATCTCCTCAGATGAAGCGCGAGGCGTCGTTCCTCCGTTTGGGTTTTGTTGGCGCAACGCACTGCGGCTTTGGATGAGACTCGTAAAAAGAAAGGTAATGGAGTGCTGTGTAATCAGTCTTCATTGATGAAAGAGGCCTCTCTCTCTCTCTCTCTCTCTCCGCGCGCGCGTGTGTGTGTGTGTGTGTGTGTTTGGATGCTGGCTGCTCTCATACCTGGAAGTCATCACCAGTCAGTCTTATCACTAACACGGCTCAGGCCTGCCAGGAATTAAACTCACACTCCTCCTCCTCCTCCTCCTCCTCCTTCTTCCTCCATGAGTGATGAGGAGCGGCTCCGTTATGTCACAGACACTCCTGCAGGTTGTTCTTCTTGCCTCAGGAGGTCACCAATAGTATCGTATTGTGATTATAGTACTGTCTATAGACTGTAGGGCTTATACACACTTCATAACACTCTTATTACCGTATACACCCTTAGTTGTGTCATCCTCCATATTTAACATATTTATCTATACACAGGATTTATCTTCTTCTTATTCATACTAGTGTTTATAGTGTACATTCCTTATTGTTATACTGTATATAACTCGCTTTGCTGTGACCTTTTCGTACTGTAAACATGGTGCATACCACAGTCTAGACTATAGAGTTTATACACACTGTTCATGATGCAGATATCTATCTATCTATCTATCTATCTATCTATCTATCTATCTATCTATCTATCTATCTATCTATCTATCTATCTCTCTGTACACTATACCTATACATATGTTCTGTCTACTCATATTATTCATAGTACTCATTTATACTCATATTGATGTACATAAACAGTATTAGTACTGTATATACTTAAATTTGATCATACTCCTCATTTATTATATATCACGCTGGCATTTATTACTTCTTTGCACTCCGCTTAGATGCTTGCTGCATTTCGTTGCACCCTTTACCTGTATACTGTGCAACGACAACAAGGAAGACCTAATCTAATCTAATCTAATCTAATCTAATCTAATCTAATCTAATCTAATCTGATCTAATGGAATTTAATGGAGTCTAATTTAATTCAATCTAATTTAATGTTATGTAATCTAATGTGATATGATGTAATCTAATCCAATCTAATATAACGTAATCTAATCCAATCTTATTTTATCTAATCCAATTTAATGTAATCTAATATGATGTAATCTAATGTAATCTAATGTAATATAATCTGATGTAATCTAATGTAATGTAATCTAATTTTACCTATTGGATTTATGGGTGTTAACTGTAAACCCACAGGTTATCTGATGGTTCGTCCAGTTGGTACGGCAGGACACGGCGAATATTTTCTTCTCCTCTTGGATGGAAAGCAGAGCCGACACGTTGTCAAACAACCGTGTGTGTGTGTGATGTAATGGTGATTTATGTGTGTACACACGGAGTGTTCAGCTCAGACCGACGCACAGACTTTTAGCCGCTACACACAAAAAAACACTACAAGATAAGCAGTGGAAATTTCCACATATTATTATATTATACGTTTTTAAAATCTATATGAATCAACACACAGCACACGGAGGAGTAAAAATCTGTCTATTTACACAAAGATGAGGGGGGACAATTAAGATGGGGGGAGGGGAGGGAGTTGAAGATTAATGTAGTCTTGTTGTGTTATGTTGAATTTGGAATGTGAAAAATAACTAAAAATCTGATCAGAAAACAACACGAAAAAATGCTTACAAGTCTACAGGGTCGTACTGTAATCTGTAATTTATACAGCATAGAACGCTTCATAAAACTATAAAAATAATACAGAGAGAGAGAGAGAGAGATGGTCTTGATGTTCCCTCTGTGATGAATCTGATTCATTACGGGTTTATTAATTAATGTGTCTTATTTATTGAAATTAAAATGACAACAGCTCAGTCTGTGAAGGACTCCAGGTCTTTTATTTGTGGAAATATATCCTGGAAAAGTTTGATTTGATGACAAATTCCTGGAAATGTTCAAGGACGTGTTTTGGAATTGAATTAATCTACCTTTGACGATTTACTGTGACTCGTTCGTCGACCCCGAACGTCCGTGAGGGTTCTGTTGGGGAACTTAAGGATTTTCGTTGGATGCGTCTGTGTGTTGTGTTGAGTCAGACATCAGCGACGCCTCCTCATCCAGGGAGAGAGGAGCGTCGGGAAGGAGCTGTCTTTAAGCTGCGGGGATGAGCAATCACACGGGTATGTGGTAAATCCGGAGGCACCAGGACGGCCGTCAGTACGAGGGCGCCATGTATGGGTAGGAAATTCAGATCACTTTAGACCTCGCAAACACACACACATTCACACACACACACACACACACTCAGGTGCACCAGTGCTACACTAAAGGGAACAGAGGCGTCTTTAACAGATTATTTATAGCTGTTCTCTTCTCTTATTTGATGCTGAATGCTGCAGTGAAGTCAGAGGGGAACTAATGAGACGTTCACGCACTGATGAATGGATGAAAACGCAGATGAACGAATGATTCACCATCCAGGTGCACCAACCTGAGACCAGATGACCCCCATGCCCGCTCCCATTCATCACGTTATTATTCAGAGCTCATTGAGTCGGACGCCCTATCGAGATAACGGATCTGGATCCCACACACATACGCGCACACACACGCTCGCACACATCCATAAAGAGGCATGCGACTGCATTATTCCAGCGTCAGCCCTGCAGCCATATGGTGCAGTATGGAGTCCTGCTGAATGAATCCCAGTCGTGCTTATTAAAATTCAAGGCAGACTTGGCAGGAATTGTGTTAGAAAAATTTCATCAGGGAAGTTGTGACAACGGAGCCAACACACACACTCTGCAGCCTTTTTCAGGTGTGAAGGAGCTGCTGCGGTAAAGTGTTGACGCTGTGACGTTCCGTGCTGACGTGGACACACGCCGGCGTTATTTTAGGTGGTTATTAGGTTGTTGTTATTACCGGCAAAACCAAACATCTTCCTCTCTTCAGCATCATAGATAAGATATAAACTTTATTGATCCCTCACCAGCCACGCTCATACTGTCTGTGTCTCAGTACCACAAATATGTCTCTTCTATGATAATGTGTGTGGGGATGGGGATGGGGATGGGGTCCAGGCTGGTGGGGATATGGTGGGGATGGGGACAGAGTAATCTGGAGGCGAGCGTGACGACGAGTCAGCGTGACATTTGCGTTTGTATTCATTATCTCGTGTATGAGTGTGAAGATGAGCTGGCTGTGAGCAGATGTCATTTTCATCTCGGATCAATAGATCCGTATTGATCCACCTCTCCGACGTCCCATCCACATCAGGCGGTGCTGAAAGTGTTACGACGACAAAATCGCCAATTATCAATTTGTTGTTTTAGTCATTTATCAAGTAAGAATGGCAATAATTTCCTGTTTCCAGCGTTTGTCTGTCTAATCGTCTCTCTGTCTGTCTCTTTGGCTGTCTGTCTCTCTGACAGTCTGTCCATCCGTCCGTCTCTTGCTGACCCTAATGGCATCGTAATCACTCAGAGATCAATGGAAGCTTATTAATCTCTCAGGGGAACAGGATGTGGTGTCATCAGGGAGCATTGGAGACCTTCTTGGCAGTGTCTCGTTTCATGACGGCCTTTAAAGAACTTAAGTTATCTATCTATCTATCTATCTATCTATCTATCTATCTATCTATCTATCTATCTAGAATGTGGATCCTGGATGGATGGAGGGCCCTGAATAGTCTGGATGGTCCCCCTGTGTTTGGGGGTTTCTGGTTCTTGTCCACGCTCCAGACTTCATGGATCCGAGCTGGTTGTGAATCTTTTTTTTTTTTTTTTCCCTTGGTGCTGTAGCGTCCTCGTCCCCGTTCTCCTCCCAGCCGGATGGATTCTGCTCTCAGCTGTTACTAGGCTACAGCTCTCCCTGCTGCGTCCACACCCTGCCCTTTATCACAGGCTGGAAATGTAGCAGTCAACAAACCGACGCCGCCGACACGCAGGTGGATCAGAGACGTAAAAACAAACAAACAAACAAACAAACACACCACGCCTGTTAAATCAGAAAAAGAGACGTTCATAACCACGGCGATGGGATAGGACAGAGAGAGAGAGAGAGAGAGAGAGAGAGAGAGAGAGGGAGAGGGAGAGGGAGAGGGAGAGGGGGACATCTCCTCGTCTCTCCCATCATCACCAACGTCTCACCTATTGAATTGATTCCATGTGACGCCCGATTGTTTCTTCAGCATTGACTGGGTGACACCTGGAGATGGCCTGAGATCCCAGACAGCCTCCAGGGGCTCAGAGTGTGTGTGTGTGTGTGTGAGAGATGACAGAGATGGAGGTGGGACCGAGCTTCACACCATGTTTGCTGTTCCTTGTGATATTCCTATAACGTTCTTGGCGGTTGCTAGGTTGTTGCTATGCTTATCTGGCTGTTGGCTAGGTCGTCGCTATGGTGTTTTGTGCGGTTTGCCGGTGTGTGTGTGTGTGTGTTTGTTTGTGTGTGTAATCCCTGTGTTTGTGTAGCTGTCAGGCTGATCCCTGCTTAGTTTCTGCTTCTTGTGGGAATTTTATGGAATATGAAATTCCCCAGATTAGCATCGTGTCAACAAAAGGGAGTCACATGACCCAGGAGTAGGATGACATTTGACCTCAAATCGACTTTCCTCTAACTTCTTACAGTGTTGATGCACTCGGCAAGGTCAGCATCAAGGACTGAATGTGTGTGTGTGTTCTGTTTTTTCGTGTGTGTGTGCAGATTGTGCAGAGCTGTGTGTGTGTGTGTGTGTGTGCAGGTGTTCAGGTTGGCGCTGCAGGAATGACACGACTTCATCACAGACAAACTGCAGCCACTTGGTTTCCACTTTCCAACACGGAACTCATCGTTTTAATCTTAATCTAAAAATATTTAGATTTGTCGACTTATTGTCATTTTACTTTTAGTCTTTCGCTGAAAATAGATTTTGATTTTGGCATCATTTTAGTCGATGTAATCGTCGTTTGATGTTTGTGTATTTGTCGTATTGTTAAGATAAAATTGGTAAACAAACACGTTTCGGTTCAGATTTATCCCTGTTAATCCTCCACTAAGTGACACTCTGAGGTGTTAGAGAGGCGTTTGTGTGTGTGTGTGTGTGTCTGAATAACGACACATCCCGCCCACTGAGGCAGCCGAGGCGTCGGTTCAGGTTTGACTCCGTCACCTTGAAGGATCATTTGGCGAGCTGCCCATCGTCCCATCCGTCACTTCCTATAAGAGGAGGAGGAGGGGCCGCGTTAAGCAGGTCGGCCCGCGTCCCGCCGCGCCGCCTCTTTATCTCTTTAACGTCTAAACATCATGTGTTGGGAACCTGAGCTGAGTTTTACGGTGGTCTGCTGTTCACCCATGGATCCTGACGATGGAGGATCGGATCGATGGGGGGGGGGATCAGTGCTGTGATGTGGATCCTGGATGCCATAATTCACACCGCACATCTGGATTCTGTGATATTAAAACAGTAAACCTCCATAATCCCATTATTGACCTGTTCAGACCTCTGTGTGCCTCTAATCACAGACTTTTGTCATCCAGATTGTGTTGCTGGGTGGAAATTTAAGACAAAATCCCAGCATCAGGGACGTGAGGATGGAGCTGGGAGTGGACCCGAGCCATCCGGTGTGTGTTACGGAGTGTGTAGGCTGTACGTTTGTAGTATTTATAGCCCTGAACTTACACGAAGAGAAAAAAAATAAAAAAACATAAAATAGATCCAGCTACTGAAATTACAGATCTTTGTTCCCCTTTGAGGCCCGAGATATGAAAGCAATTTACTAAAGTACTGCATGAGGAGAGTGTGGCCGCAAGGTAACACACACACACACACACACACCGTTACACACACACACACACACTCAACCCTCCCCCACCTCCCGTCCCAGTTAGTGGGTCGAGTCAGCGCGGACTGTCCAGTCACATGGAGAAGTCAGGCACGTGGCGCGCTACAGCTCGCAACACACACACACACCACATCTGACCAAGATGCAGCCATTATGCATCACTTCCTCTGCTACACACACGCACACACACACACACAGTGAGTGAGTATTGAATGTTCTCTGTGCAGACAAATTTGATCCTCTAATACGGCTAACCCACATCCAGAGGCATCCACTGTTATGATTAAATGCTACAGCCCAAACTCACACACACACACACACACACACACACACACACACACACACTTTACCTCAAACACACACAGTCACTCACACTTTCACTCTATTTGGGTTTTCTCTATTATCAGGCATGTATTGATAGTGGCTTAGTTTTGAGATCCAATCAGTCTCGCAATTGTGACACCGCTCGCTCACACGTGACTGCACACACACACACCCACACACACACCCACACACACACCCACACACACACACACGAAGTGCATGCTGACCAGAGGCGGGCAGTAAACAGTGTAATTTCCGTGTGGCCTCCTGCTGAGCCTGTATGAGAGCACTGCCACGGTTACAGAGGTCACACCGATTGTTTTTGTTCCATTTGAATGAATGTTGATGCTGCAAAACCCAAAATATAATCTCCCAGAATCCTCCGCTGCAATGGTCGTTGAGATATCCAGCACAGCCTCGCAGGTAAACACAATGAAGACGTGGATGCGAAAGTGAAAGTGGATTTGATGTCGACGTTTCCTGTGTGTTTTGGGGCCTGCTGAGGGCTCCACACTCCGACAGCACAACACACAGCAGAGTCAGTCAGAGTCAGAGTCAGGGAGGCCTACACTGCCCTCGTGTGGACGACACCCGCAACTTCACGGTCATGATGACGAGAGTTGCGAGGATGAAATGTTACAAAAACGGTGATACTCTGGAGTCAAGTCTATTAAATATAAAATCTGTCAGGGCAGGGAGATGAATCACTGATTTCACCATAAATATACCTAATCTAACCTAATCTAATTTATTCTAATCTAATCGAATCTGATATGATGTAATATATTGCTGCTTACATCAATATCTGCACCAACTGCAATAATAATTGAATATAACACTGTTACCTCCTCATACCATTGTAAATATATATATATACTGTATATAATGTATATATAACTTTAATATGTATATCCGTTTGTCTTGTCTTTTGTATTTATATACATTTATACATGGATAAATGTAAGAAAATCGCAAAAACAAACACTGATAACCCAGAGTCCAATTAAGGGTGTGTGTGAGCAGACTTGGCCTATAATCCTGATTCTGATTCTTAATCTGTTTTTAGATATGTCCATCAATATTCTGGATTATTAGTCTGACCGTCCTTATTCTGTCTTTGTTCAAATTACTGCGTCTGGATGAGGTTTTTCCATGATGGTGCTGAGCTGCATTGTCTTTACTGCATCAAACTCACTTTTCATAGACCACACACACACACACACACACATACATACACACACACACTCGTATGGCCTAGTCTCCTTTTCAAATCCGTCTTTCATCACCTAAATGGTTTTTGGGTGTGGTCTTTCATAAGATCCATCGTCCTCTGTCGCCACGGTGATGCATCACCACGGCTACATTTTCCTAGGCAACAGCTGTCAGTGAGGCAGGGTGTGACGAGGTGGGACAGGCGGCGTATTTTTAGCTGCCTAACAGGTGAGTTCAGACACTTCACAGGTTTCTCTCCGTGAAAGAATGAGGATGAGGAGGCCGTTTCAGTGCATCTCTGCCCTACATTTTACGTTTGAAATGTCAAAAAAAGAACAAAAGACGTTGACTACAGCAGGAAAATGGGTGAAAATCGAATAAGTGGAGCGGTACAGTGAGTTTATTTCAGCTTCTTTCCTGTCTCTAGTCTGGTGTTTTGGGATTTAAGCCGTGTGTGCGTGATGATTCTGTGCCGTATTGATGAACGTCTGACTCAGCTCGAAGGATTTATCTGCTTCCTGTGCCCCCTTATGGTCGAATTAGAAGTAATATGAAAGGAAGAGAATATTATTGTGCTGCCAAAATCAGCGTTAAATCATGGAAAAACAGTCCTAGAATCACAAACTTACGCAAAGTTTTAAGAAATAGATCCACAGATTCGATTCTGTGTTTAATCATGATGCTCGTATTTTATTCAGGCAAGCGTGAGGACGCTAAGATGCAGATTGATCTCATTTTCTGTGCCGCAGACTTTCTTTGTTTGGAAGGAATTCAGGTTCTGATGCAGAATCCTTCATCATGTTTAACACTCAGACACTTCTCAGCATCTTCTGCTTTACGCCCCGCCCATTCAGCCAAGATGACTGACAACAAGAGTTCAATTTTGATGCTTTCAGTCTAACATCCAGGATGAGTTGTTGATGGGACAGGATATCGCCGGGAGAAATTCAGGCTGGATTAAAAACCCGACGAATACAAAAATTAATCTGATTGTGGTCTCCCTTTCCTTTCCCTTCCCTTCCTGTCCTGTCCTGTCCAGCGGTCGTTGTTCCTGATGGGGGGGCGGAGAAGGCCGGCGACGAGCTGGGGAGCGAGGAGGATCTCCTGTACGAGGAGTTTCGGAGCTCCGGTCATCGGTTCGGACACCCCGGAGGAGGAGGAGGGGAGCAGCTGGCCATCAATGAGGTAAGCAGCGTGGACGGTGCTCTTCATCATCAATTAGTAAAAATGTTTGTCCCGCGATGCATTGTGGGGCTGCAACATTTGCTTATTGGTGCTGGTTTTGCCCTCGCCCTCCCACTTGCCGGGCATAGCTGCAAATTGTGTTACCTAAAATCCAAGAAAATATAATGCAGCGCTCAGCATCTCCATGTTGACGTGGCGACAAAGATGCTGCATGATGGGTAAATTTGGAGCGCGGCCGCTTTCCGCTGCGAGCGACCAAATGGAAACAAAGTGGAGTCGGAGCAGAGGACAGAAATGGAGGAAAACGCCAGCATCCAGGCTGCTGCCTTAGGAGGTTGCCATGGATACCGACTCCAGATTCTGCTGATGCACAAGCAGAACAGAGTGACTTGCAGAGCAGAAACGCACAACGACCAGGTGTTACACAAATACACAAGTATAAGTCTCACAGGGAGACATGTATACGTCACCGTTATTATATATTCACATTTCACAAGATTTATTTTATTTATTTATTTTAATGTCAGTGTTGTTAATGAAAGCTGGCAGGTTTGCAGGACTAGACCCAGGGAAGAACTCATTATATTTTGGTACATTTTGACCGGATGATGGCACTATGATGCTTTTTAAAAAAATTTTTTTTTACATTTTGTCTTATAAATTGTTAACCTGATTTCTTGATTATTGCCATTTTGATTTTTTGTATGTCCTCCTCCTTCAATCCTTGTTTTTAATATTATATTTATTTGCATTTCTTTTGTTGTTTTGCTCTAATTGACTGCCAAAATTGAGTGGGCGTGGCTTATTCTTCCTTCAAAGTGCCGAATCTCGCGAATGAAGGAGTTGATAGATTGTTTCAAATTCTCGCAACAATGATTCATCTGGGTACCCGGACAGCCAATGGGAGCTGGTCTTACTGAGGAACAACACGTCTGAGCTCAGAGACCATTGGCTGTCTGAATGTAGAGCACTTCCTGTTGTCTTCTCAGGGTAGAACGAAGGAAAATTCGGGAATGACCTCATCAAACCTCTGTTTCTCACAGTGATGCTCCTTGTATGCTCCTCCTTGGTGCTCCTTGTATTTTCTGCTGAGTCGTCTCTTAGACTTCTTCAGCTGTTGTCGTCTTTCTGCATATTTTGCAACTCATCCCTTCTCATTGTGGATCCGACCTCTTGTAGACAAAACGCTTCCACGCAGCTGAAGCAGCTCCATTTTCTGGGACTATCTCTGAGACCGGTCCTTAGCTCTCAGCCATCTCTGATCCGGTCTGGAGTGGATGGATGGAGTGTTTTTGAGCTCTGAGATAAGAGGTGGTGGTGTGATTGTTCATCATGAAGGAGTGTGTTGATGTTTGTGTAGGCCTTGGAGACTGTGATGCAAATCAAAAATTCATCTGGGACAAACTGACACCGAAGGAGAATGAAGGATGAGAGCAATGAAGTAATCAGGTGATGAGAGGGGGCGTGGCCAAAACCAAGGGTAGGAAATAAAAACAACAGCACGGCAATGAGACAGAGGAACAAAAAGAAGAAGAGATACATACAAATACAATCCAGTCAAATCCATCTCGAGAGCCCATCAGGTCCAGGGGGTCTGGTCTGGTCTGGTCTGGAACAATGAGGGAGGGAACAAATGCCCGTACTGTTTCAAGCATGTTCAAGAATGTTACCTGTCTGGATCAGGATTTGGATTATGATATGGATGTGGACCAGGATCTGGATTATGATATGGATGTGGACCAGGATCTGGATTGGAATTTTGATCAGGATCTGGATTAGGATATGGATGAGGATCTGGATTAGGATATGGATATGGACCAGGATCTGGATTCGAACCTCGATGAGGATCAGGATTTGGATCAGGATCTGGATTAGGATCTGGATCATGATCTGAGTTAGGATCACGATCTGGATTAGGATCACGATCTGGATTAGGATCACGATCTGGATTGTGATCTGGACCATGATCTGGATCTGGATTAGGAATGGATCTGGATTAGGATCTGGATTAGAATCTGGATTAGGACCAGGATCTGGATCAGGATCTTTTAGGACAGAATCTCTGGATTCGGCTGCATGTTAGATATCTGTATTAATCACAGCAGAGATATGATGCTGTTTATTTATATGAGAGTTTCTGTCATCCTTGGTGGCTGTATGAGCTCTGAGGGCTCTTTGTTGTCCTGTTCCCGTTGAAATGAATGGGAGGTTGCGCGGCGTGGGCTCCACCTGCGTATCGAGGTCAGATCCGCGGAGAGGTGGAGGAGAGAGAGGCTCTCTGATTTCAGCAGGTCAGTGAATCAAACCGAGGAGTAGCAGAGAGCCGAGGATGACGCTCACATACACACATGAATAAGACATGAACACACACCTCCCTGGGAATGAATGGCTGCAGGCGCACACTCACACACACACTGGTAATTTCCCCTGAGACGAGTCCATTATGCTGCATGGCCTCCACTGCCCCCCCTCCCTCTCCTCCTCTCTCTCCAACCAGACCCCCTCCACCCTGCTCCCGGTTGCTACGGCCCAACCTCAGCCGCTCCGGTATCCAGGATACGCTGACGCTCTCTGTGTTCTGATTGGCTGCCGGCTGTGTGAGGGTGGGCACGCAAAAAGGAAGAAAGAGCAAAAAAAGAAAGAGGCCGATCCTGGTGGATGGATGGAGGAGACGGAGCGGCTCTATTACGGCACAGACCACAGGACAGAGGGATAAAAGAGGAAGAGAGAGAGCCACGTGCATCGAGAGAAGGAAGAAAGAGGAGGAGGACAGGGGGAGAAAAAAGGAGAGGCCGGAGCATGAAGGATAAAGTAGGAGCGTCGCAGCATCAGCATCCCGTCCTCCGCCTTCCATGATGACATCCTGACGGAGAGAGAGAGAGAGAGAGAGCAACGGCCAATAAAAGAGCAAGAAAGACAGGATAACCACGGTGGGAGAGAGAGAGAGAGAGAGAGAAGACAGGGGGAGGAGAAGAGGAGCACAGGAGGAGGAGGAGGGAGCCAGGCACATCACACACAAATAGCAACACGCAGCATCACGCACACGCAGATTCGCACCGAACACGCTGACACAAGCGGGCAGCAGGCCTCCACGGGCAACACGGGGGACGGCAAAGTGGCAGGAGAAGGAGAGGAGGCGGCCGTCGGAGCACCAGAGGACGCCGCCAGTCAAGGAGGAGGCCGGGGAGACGTGGTGTGGTGTGGAGGCTCGGCGCTGAGGGAAAGGCGGCGGGGGAGGGGCGGCGGCGCTGAGGAGGAGGAAGAGGAGGAGGCGACGGGACTGATGGCTCGTGGCAGTGGCTCGGGG